>BQNB010034740.1:2639-19290 GCA_026074375.1 Tanacetum coccineum
TCTTTTGTGGTATTCATTATTGTTCTTCTTAGCATTATTGATTAGATTTCGCATAATCCATAGTGTTCGCTCAGTGTTTCAATATTGTTGCTTTAGAATTATCTAAAGGAGCAAACTCTTTGCAAGCTAAAGGTTTAGATCTATTCAGTAAATCGATCCAACAGATTTGATCTTGGAAAAACTCATAAGCCTGTTTTTATCTGGTGTATGGTCTTACTAAGTTAACCTTATGATCTTATATTCTTATATAAGCCATAGGCTCAAGTTGATAAGCTCATTAGCTGAAAAAGTGAGCTTATGAGCTTTTTTGAAATTAAACACGCACATAAGCCCAAAAAATGATAATCCAAACACCCCCTTAGTTTGTAAGCTCATATGGGTAGATTATGTCAGCAAAATCTTTTTTAGTCATTATATCTTTGCTTTTGTATAACTAACTTATTTGTTAATTATGATTACAAATATAGCTTATATAGATAATGTCCTAAATCTCTCAATTTAAGCACTAAAAAGGTTGTATGCTCTATGAAACAGACTTTGGACAACGCTCAACCTGTTTCCATTTCAATTACAGATCTTAATTTGACCCGTGTGATACGAAACATAATTGAAATCTACCTATTCATAATATTTAAAGTCTAAATTCCCACTTGCGTCATTTATAATAAACCTGACACGTGAGTATGCCAAACATGGCACCTTACTATAAGTAGCAACCCATAGCTTCAGGGTTGGTTGGAGAAGATGTCAAACTGGTAAGATTGCAGAGGCTCAAGCTGAGATAATGAAAAAGATGGATCCAGCTTTGATAAAGATTACAGAAGAGGGGCAAGATAAAACTAAAAAGTTCTTTGTTGTTTCAGCAAAGATAATGTCTTGAATGTCCTCACATATTCTTTTTTGCAGGAAATTCAATTCGACTGCAAAAGCAAAGTAAACATTGGTTCTACAGTTAATCTGACCAATGACCCAACATACTCAAACCATGAGGAAGAAAAAGAAGCCTGTAAAAAACCTAAGTGTTGGTAGCTCAAAAAACAATGTCCAAGATTACCTATGTATTTTGTTTTCTTATTTAATCATACATGATATACATTTGTTGGAAAGGTAGATATAGTGTATCTTTTTCTTTCATGTTTATGTATGTTAGCGAAAGATTGTCCAAGGCTTTTCACATTTCTTTATAGATTAAAACCAATATTGTATAAAGAAGTTTTTGAAAAATGAAAATCACAAAAAATATATGTTTTTAAAATTTGATTATGTATTGAATACTAACGAGTAATATTGCAATTTGTTTGTATTATTGGTCTAATGGTTGAGTCCAAGATTAAGCAAACCACTTGAAACTTGAACAATAATTGGCAAAAGAACATAAGATGAAAGAAAAGGTCAATAAAGCCAAGAAGGGACAGGAGGAGCTTCTTAGGAAGAAGGAGGAGGAGAGGCGCAGGGAAGAGGCTCACTAGAGGGAAGGGAGGCAATGATTCGTAATCACCCTCCGGTTGGCTACACCATCTTATGACCCAAATGGGAGTAACATGTTCTGAACAAATACTTAACATTAAATCCAAACAACACATGAAATCATGTTGGCACATTTTTGTTTTAGCTGGAACAATGTAAGAACCGTGTATTGTTTTTGTTTAATTCACCATTGTTCAGCTTCCTTTGTATAGATTCACTAAAGTTCTGTTGGTTTTCTGTACCAGTGGTTACCGTGGTGCGAAGGGACCCTAAGATGCAAAAGATTAGATATATTTCATTTGTAGCCAAACAAAAGGACCTGAAAAGGGTATATATTTAGTGGGCTCAGTTTTGAACCGTTAGTTTATTTTGTTGTTACCTAAACATTACATGCACCAGCATACTTACACCTTCCCAACTAACAGAAACCTTACACAATCAACAATTAGACACAACCCGTGTGCAACGCACGGGTCTGCATGCCTCGTAACATATATATATATATATATATATATATATATATATATATATATATATATATATATATATATCTCAAACACATGACTCAATGAATAACACTTTTACGTGTGTTTTGAGAAATGGTACTACTATTGTTATCATTTTGGGTCATCAAATAGTACTAAAAAGTAAACAAATATTTCTTTTTGTCATTTTTTACAGTGCAACACAGTTTTTTTTATCAGTTGTTGTTTTCTTAATTTTTGCCAGTTTAATACTTTTGATTTGTTAAACTTTATAATTTTTGTTCAGCACTTTTCGTTTCACAGTTTTATAATATAAACAAAATTATAAAAATTAAAAAAAACCCAAAAAATCAAGAGGGGTACAAATACTTTTTAGAAGAGGTCTTTATAACCTAATGAATTCCTATTTTTGAGAGAGTAAATACTAAATTTCCTTTTTTATTTAATCTTAATACCATCAAAGATTTCATTATGAGTTTTAATCATAAGCATTATAAAAACCGTGCATATATTGTTGTGTGTTTGGCGGCGAGTGTAATATTTGAACCGACCTGTATGCAGTTTTATAAATTCAAGCCTTAGATGTTGCCATTTGACTTGTTGTTGTAGCTTTGTAACCTAAAAAAAGTCTATAGCGTTTTGTGAATACATATATCGCTAACTTATGCGGCAAAGCATTTTACAATACATGTGCATGCTAATCTTTTTGCACGAATTAAAAGACGAAACAGGAGCTCACAGCAAATGAAGGTTAATTATTACATATAAGAGTCGTCACTAACACTAAACAAACACAAACACTTATCCACAAATCCTATAATAGCGTACTAATGCCAAAAATAATATCAAGAATCCTCAATGCTTTGTAGAATTTCAATTTCTACTAATCAGGGCTTAATATTTAGTACATGCTCACCATGGGCCTTAGCATAACATAAACACAAATGTTACCAAACACTATATAGAGCTAACTAACATCACACAAAATCTCTTACGTTGACAGTGACTTGCATCAGTAGTTTTTTTCAGGATGTGCGCATCTTAGTAAGCCTTTTCATCTGATGGGAGAGGTTCAGCCAACAATTCCAAATATGAACAAAATCTCATATCTACATACCCTACTTTCAATTCCTTGTGCCTATGTTTTTCGCACGCTCCTTGTAATTTCAATGTAGTACTAGTACAACTAAACAGACCATAAATAGTTCAAAACCTTGTCATCCAGTGGTCCATCAACACATTAAGGCATTATATAGATCCTTTATATCGATTTCTTCCATCATCCTCATACCAACATTTTTGTACACACCTGACTTTTCTTAATTAGCCTGCATACAAAAGAAAATGGCACATCATATTTCAGACAAAAAAGACGGGCACAGACAAAGACACCGTAACGTATTGGTAATAAACCATGGCCGCATCCAAAGCGGGCCTTGTGCTACTTGCATGAACGTAAATTTTTTAATCATACCGGTCACCCTCACCTAAAGTGGCGCCGCATGTGAGAAGCTACACCCATTGTATTAAAGTAAGTACATTTATCATAACAACAAATGCATGTAACTACAATACCAATTTGCTCAATCTTTAGAACGACAATAGTTGTTTTGGTTGATGTATTTAAAAAACAAATCTTATTCTAGCAAATCCATCAGAACTATTCCTTGGCAATACCATATTCTTTTCAATCAACCACGACAAAACCACAAATTCATAGATTTATGATTCATTTGCCAAAAAAACAAAACTTCAATTAAAAGAAAAAACATATATAAGTAATTACTTATGACAGATTTTTCATGCTTGTTTATCCATTAACTAAACCCTGCATATTTTGGAACTAAAGAATCGACACGCTCAAAAGTTGAGAATTCTTAGTCCAATGAAAAGTCAGATCAAGCCAATCACATCAGCCATGTTTCTCTTAATGCCGGACATAGGTAACTGCAATAACAATTTGATCAACTATTAGAATCATAATAAATATTTTGGTCAATATATTAGGACAATAAGCTTCATTTGAACAAATCAATCAAAAACATTCGTCGCCAATATCAGATATATTTCAAACAATTACTACAAAACCATGAACCAAGAAATTTCTTATTCACTCGCCCCAAAATACTAGCACCCAAATATATATATATATAGATTAAAAGTACGTGTATAAGAACTTACATGTAATACATTCGTTACAACCATTCATCCATTCAATCAATCTTGCATTTTGATGAGGTGTCATTTTATACACTTTTTTGGGGTCATTTAACCCCCTAAATCATGCAAATATCACTATAATACGTGCTTAATCATTTCTTTTTCTGTTTTTAGCACTTGGATGGCTTTTGAAGGAAATACACGTGACTTGGGCTCATTTGGGGAAGAAACGGACGAGATTACAACTCTATACCAAAGTTGAAGAAGAAAAGGGCACACAGACCCTAGAGACGGCGTCATAATTACTTGTGATGGCGTCAAAATATCAAAGAGACGGCGTCAGAAAATTTGAGACGGCGTCAGGACTTAACCGACATAGTGAAGCCCTAGTAGATTCGGCGAAGCGTCGGCGTTAAGATTACAAAGCGACGCCGTCGCGATCGTTTTTCTCTATATACAAACTCAGAATTAGGGTATTAAGGTAGGGAACTCGGGAGTCATTATTAGGGTACAAATATTATCAGTAGTTAGGCTGTTTTTAGGGTTTCAAAACTCTCTTGTATCACCATTAACTCCATGTTTTGATCAATGAAGTTCTTTATCTTTTAATATTTCAGTATGTCTATGTGTTGTCTGATTAATTATTGTTCTTCGCTTCTCTTTAACATGCTAGGCTAGATCTTTTAGTGTTTGCTTATGATTGCATAAGAATTAGTTTGTAGAGCCTTTTAATATTGCTTCTTGTTGATGGGTGTGCCCGTTAGGCTCTATAAAACTAGCTTCTTAACTGCTTGCAAAGACGTCTAGGGAAACGTGACTGTGTAGAAAGGATACCATCAGTAACAGTCTTTATACTACCTTACCCATCTATGGTTGATCACATTTTAAGTATTTTAATGCATGTAATGTACTCTT
The DNA here is from genome assembly GCA_026074375.1 of Tanacetum coccineum. Taxonomy (NCBI): domain Eukaryota; kingdom Viridiplantae; phylum Streptophyta; class Magnoliopsida; order Asterales; family Asteraceae; genus Tanacetum; species Tanacetum coccineum. Next base: position 7,667 of record BQNB010034740.1, read on the forward strand.
AAGGGACTTGTAATAATCTTCATACTACCTTACTTGTGTGTTGCCTTAATGGAATATTACATAGACGGCGGGTTCGTGTAATTCGTTCATGACTTAGGAAATACTTACACATCGCATCACAAGGGTGACAGACAATGAAATTAGGAGAAGCAAACTAAGGATCATGCATGATTAAGTAAACACATTTATTTACCTATCGAGTTTCCACACATTAGTTTAGATTTAATTTTAGTTGTTAGTTTAATTAGTTTATAACCAAAACCCCCTTCAAACTAGAGATTTTAATTGCTTTCTAAAAAATATAAAATTATAAAAATAATCTTCTTTCAACCCTTAGACCTTAGTTACGTTTAGTTCAAACCTTCCCTACCTATTACCCTAGAGAACGATAACAACCCCCGAGTCTTAACTATACTACACTTCAACGGTTAGGTACTCTGTCTAGGGAGTTGTAAAACCTGGTGTGTTTGATGAGGTGTTATTTTATACACTATTTCGGGGTCATTTAACCCCCTAAATCATGCAAATATGCCCAGATTATGTGCTTAATCGTTTGTTTTCAGGTTTTTAGCACTTGGATGACATTTGGAGGAAATACACGTGACTTGGGCTCATTTGGAGAAGAAATGGACAAGACTACGGACCTACACCAAATCTCTTAAAGAATCGTGCTCACAAAGTATGGAGACGGCGTCGCAAGCATAAAACGATGCCGTCGTTATCTATCTAGTGACGACGTGAGAAAAATGACGACGATGTCAGGACGTAACCGACTTAAATCAGACCTAGAAGATTCTACTTTGTGACGGTATCGCGACTATAACTGGACGTCGTCGCAACAATTTCTCTATAAATACAAAACCGAATTTAGGGTTTGAAGTGTGTAACTTTGTATAACTTTTGGGGAGGCGAACCCTAAGTATTTTGTCACCTTTTAGGTCGTCTTTAGGGCTTAAAAACCATATTGTAACTGACCTTAATCCATGTTTTAATCAAGTAAGATTGTTTATCTTTAATTATTCAATATGTCTATGTGTTGTTTGATTGATCTATGTTCTTGCTTTCTTTATAACATGTTAGGCTAAACCCTCCCTTGTATTTACTTAAGATTGTATGAAAATTGGATTGTAGATCCTTTTATTGTTGCTTCTTATGATGAATGTGCACGTTAGGCTTTAGAAAATTAGCCATAAGATATTAAATTGGCATAGACGTCTAGGGAAATGTGAGAAGTGTAGAAAGGATACCATCTGGTAACATTCTTCACACTACCTTACCTCTAATATGGTTGATTCCTCTTAAGATATTTCAATTGCATTTAATATACTCTAAGGGGACTTGTAATAGTCTTCATACTACCTTACTTGTGCGTTGCCTTAATGGAATATTAAATAGACGGCAGGTTCGTGTAATTCGTTCATGACTTAGGAAATACTTACACAGATCATCACGAGTGTGACAAGGCAACAGGATTAGGAGAAGCAATCTAATGAGTAATGCATGATCAAGTAAATACACTATCTTATCATAGAGTTATCATTAGTAGTATAGATTATATTTAGTTTAATTAATTAGTTAATCAACCAACCTCCCAAACCATTAATTTTAATGCTTTTTATAAAATATAAAAATACAAAAGTAATCTCTTTTCAATCCCGTAGATCTCGGCTAGGCCCTGTTCGAGCCTTCCCAACCTATTCCCCTAGAGAACGATAACACCCCCTGAGTCTTGCCTATACTACGATACAACGATTAGGTACACTGCCTAGGGAGTTGTAAAAATTCTTGTTGAAGTCTAACGACAACCGCATAAAGTTTTTGGCGCCGCTGCGTGGGGAATAGTTAGGTTTCAAACTTATTTTAGCTTAGTTCTACTCGCTTGAATCCTTTCAAGTGAGATTTTATTTTCGTTATATTAGCTTTCTCGGAGTCTATCTTTTATTTGTGTTATTTGTTTCTTAAATCATTCTCGTCAACCACCATGGGAGACGCGAATCCTATCCGTAATCTTGAAGACTACTACAAACCTAGCCACGGGGGCTATAGGAACACCATTGAACTCCCTGAAGGGAACAATGTCGTACCTCTCCGATCTGACACCATCCGGTTGGTGAAAAACGGATGCTCATTCCACAGACTTCGGTCCGAGGATCCAAACCAAAACCTCAAGGATTTCTTAGAACTTCTAGACTCGCTTGACCTTGACGGTGCAAATAGGGAAAGAAAGTGCCTGCGTTTATTTCAACTTTCTCTTCGTGATCAAGCTAGCAATTGGTTTGAACGTCTTCCAACAAGATCCATCTCCACGTGGGAGGATCTTACTACTCGTTTCCTTGCTCAATTTTTCCACCAGGAACGACCGTAAAACTCCGCAACGATATCCTGTTGTTCCAACAACATCAAGGAGAATCTCTCTCAGAAGCATGGACTCGTTTCAAGGACTTACTCTAAAAAGTCCCTCAACATGGCATCGACCTTTGGCTCAAAGTCCAAATCTTTTATGGCCATGTCAATCCCGCCACATGATGAACCATTGACCAATCGGCTAGTGGTAAGCTTCATGACAGAAACACCAAAGAATCATGGGCATTATTAGAGGACCTCGCCCTTTATGACAACGAAAGTTGGAACGACCCAAGGTATTTCGCTAAGCCGGTCAAGGCAATCTCTCTGCCTTAAGATGTCTCGAGTACATCTGACCGCCACCTCATCGAGCTTGAAAATCAAGTCCAATGCTTGATGGAAGCTTACATTGCTCCTATGCAACATACTAAAGTAAAAAATATCACTTCTTCATGTGAGATCTATAGTGGTCCCCACGAAACTCAGTACCGCATGGAAAATCCAGAGCAAGCTTTTGTTGAATATGCATCCTCTACCGACGAAGCGGAGGTAAGTGGTACACTTTCAAGCCCGAGCAAAACAATCTTAGTGACACCTACAATCCGTCATGGAAAAGTCACCCAAACCTTAGGTGGAGACAACCCCAAAACTCTCAAAATAATTTCTCAAACCCACCTAACCTGTTCCAACCCAACGGTTCGATCTTGAACCGTTCCTACAACAATAATCCTCAAAATTTTAACAATCAATCAAAGCTCGAAGGATTGGTGTCCAACTTCATGGCATCTCAAGACGATAGATTGTCCAAGTTTGAAGCCGATTTCAAACAACAACAAAGCGAGATGACCAACAAAATCGACACAGTGTTGAAGGCCATCACTGATCGAATAGCTAGAGCACTCCCTAACAACACGGTTAAGAACCCGAAACTGAATGTTAACTCTACCTCTCTAGTTTTGTCTGCTCGTTCTTACCCAACAGAAGACCCGTAATTCTCAACCCATATCTATGGTTCAATCAATGCCAACACAATCCATCCCAAGCAACAATATAACCCCCATAACGATAAGCTAGAAGAAAAGGAGCAAGAAGAGAAGGACGACCCAGAAAACATAAAGACCAACCCTTCCTCACCACCTGATCCGTCGGTTTCATTCATCACCAAAAAAGTCTATAAACTTAATTCATTCTTCAAATCACTCGGCTTGGTCCCCCAATCATCCAACATGGAATTTGTTTTCACAAAAGGTGATGACGGTGACGTAATGTTTATTGAAATAATTAAGCTGAATGATGATTCGCACGTAGAGGAACCCGAAGTGGGTGAAAACGCAGGAGTAGGAGATTCAGAGGTGGAGTATTTTGACATATTCCCGACCAGGAGTGAGTTAGCAAATCATAAGTATCTAATGTGTGGTCCAATCCCTTCAATATTTCTGAGAAACCTCGTCATCATAGAGTGATGTCCGTTAAACCTTAAAATACCATGCAACATTGGACATGTGCATGTTGAAAAGGCCTACATCGATCTTAACCTGCCCTTGAATGTCATGACCCGAATGCTGTATAATGGGATCATGAGAAGGAAACTTGACCCTAAGGAAAACACAAATGGAGGAGTGAATAATTTCACAGGAAGGATTAAGGGTATGCACGTTTTTGTAGGAAAGTTTACTTACGTCACAGACTTCATGATTATTGAGGATATTAGTTCAATCATAGACCCTAGGTTGTCACAAGTAGTACTAAGGAGGCCCTTTGTTGAAATATCTAACATGACTCACGACCCACCCGAAGGTGTAATAAGGTTCACAAACGGGACCGATGAGATTGCCTATAAGATGCCCCATAAGATATAATAGTACAACTCGCTATCAGATCTAGAAAGAAAGCACACTAAATCAGTCTACCTTAGGAACGAGGAGGATAAAAGAAGAGGGGTAGAGTACATGATGAGCAAAATATTAGGGTTTTACAAAGAATGTATAGAGCTTGGACCCGAATATTTGACTGGAATTGTTGATGAAGGAGAAGTCACGTAAGAACATGTGACTTCGAGTCTAGCTACAAGACTCATAAATAAAGAAAAGCGCTTATTGGGAGGCAACCCAATGCTTATTTTTATCGCATATTAGGAGTGTCTTGTGTTTTAATTCTTTTCATTTATTCTTTTATGTTTGAATTCATCATTTTGTAATCATGCTTTGTTTTTTCTTTAACTTTGTCTGAATTTCAATCAAAGGTATTTTGCAACAAAATAAGTGTAGGGGAAAATATACGGTTTTTAAGAACCAATTCAAGCATGAGAAATAAATTGTTTAGATTAATTCGCGTCAGTTTCGAGTCATATGAATGTATTGACTAATTTCAGGTTTCATGCAGTAATTCATACAGGAAATAACTTATGTAATCACGTGCAAGAAGTTTTTCAAAGAAAACAAAAAGAAAATTCTCAGAGGCTGGAGACGGCGTCAGGATTTATCCTGACGGTGTCATGAGCCCAGCTACAGGAAAATTCGAAAATTTTCAAGTATTTTTGAAAGATAATTTGCACAATATTTAAAATTTGTAATTATTTTATAAACCTGCATAAATTTATGATTATATTATTACTCTCATCCTATCTTTACTACTTTTATAGAGTCAAACCCTAAACTCCCATTGTATGTAAATCTATCCTGCTGATTTTATGCTTGGTGTAGTTGTCTTTGTCTTTGATTACAGGTTATATTTTATTAGAAGAAGCTTGGAAGTTCTTAGGAAGTTTTATTAGATGATTCTTGGAGGACAATTTAACCAGTTATCTCATGTTTCTTCTCCATTATTAAGCAAAACAGTGGAGTACTAGTTTCTTTTACTTGTTTCCTTTTCCCTTTATTCATTTTTATGGGTACTTCTAAAGAACATTGGGGACAATGTTCAACTTAAGTGTAGGGGGAAATAAGCCTTAGAAACTATTCCTTCAATTGCCATTTGCTTTGTCCTTAAAATGATGGGTAATATATCGAAACATAGCATAAAAAGGTAATTTTGACCAAAATTTAAATTTTTTTATGACACATACCGACGAAAACCGAGTATTAATAGCGTCTCATGGATAGGAATGTGTATGACTAGCACAAAAACCCTCAAAATTCCACCTCAAAAATGTGAGGTTCGCCTTTAGATCTATAGGAATTCGGGTATCCATTATTGATACCCAAGATAGTTTATACCTTTAGCTTTCTCGAGTTAAGGTTCGAATGCAGTCATATGTGTCTATTCTGTCGTTACGGATGTGTACGTATGGTCTTTGTCGCCTTTTCTGGAGCATTGGTATCGGTATTAAATTATATGAGTGTACCGGTAGTATATTAAATTCTAGAACTTGTTTTTGTGATGCATCCCGAGACCGCATAGTAAGTATTAGGATTTGCTAGATAAGAGGCACTAGGATTAACCCATGTTTTAAACCTGTAATTGTTATTATGGTCACATCGACTATATAACTATCCCACACCCTTGCCATGCACTCATTTTTAGTGCAGGATACCCCTAGTACAACCCTCCGAGCCTATCCTTTTCACGGTTCTCGTAATTTTTTGGTTAAGCCGGACTATTAATGAAGAGCATTGTTAACCCTTAAACCAATCGTTACACCCAAATCGCCTTAGCCTACCTTGTATGTACTCACCTTTAGTACATTATTGTTTTAACCCAAGTTAATTATTGAGTACACGGTTGCTAAGTCCTTATCCTTGTAAATACTGTTTTGGGACGATTGAGATTCATGGTAGTATTCATCTTATGAAGAATTGGGGAAGAAGTAATTTATTACCCCCAATAGAGCTCAATAAGCTCCATGTTATTTTGATCCACCTCAAATCGGGTCATTAGTTAGATTGTAAATATCAAGTATGTAAAAGTTCAAGTGTAGGGGTGTATCTATAAACCCCCATGATGTATTATATGTTTAAGCAATGACAGGGCAAAAGTGTACGAAAAAATGAGAAAAAGAAAAGAAAAGAATCGAAAAAAACATATATAAAAAAAGTGAAAAAAATGTACGGGCTGCCATTTGCTTATGTTTATGTTTATCATAGAGTCAAGAAAAGAAAAAGAAAGAGATTGATGTAGAGTTTGTATATCTTTGTCCGAGTCCTTGGCTTAGCAACCCAACCAACGTGTATTCGTATAAATAATTAGCTAACCCTTCCACTCTAAATTTACCCAAAAGTTACTCCTCAAATGTATCCCATCCATTTCTGTTTTCGTTAATGTTGTCTTACACCTACACCCCACAACCCTTTAAAATACCTCTTTGACAATAATGAATAATACTTGCGCCTAGCGGTGAAGGTTTGATCCTTTACCATGCCTATGGTAATTTATATGCTATGACAGGTAATAAGTGTTGATTTTCCGTTTCCCCATTATGTTATAATTTATTATACAACCGAGAGAAAGAGAGAATCCCAAACAATTATGTAAGGCTCTAGTATATACTTTACGTGCTTTTAATTACGAGGTTTAGAAAGTTGTGTTGTAAAGTACTTTTAAAGAGTAGGTTAAATGACCCTAATATTGCTATTGTCTAGGTAGAAAAGCATATTTGCTTGATGACAAACAAATCCCAAGTGTAGGGGTATTTGATGAGGTGTCACTTTATACACTATTTCAGGGTCATTTAACCGTCTAAATCATGCAAATATGCCCAGATTACGTGCTTAATCGTTTGTTTTCAGGTTTTTAGCACTTGGATGACATTTGAAGGAAATACACATAACTTGGGTTCATTTGGAGAAGAAACGGACAAGATTACGGACCTACACCAAATCTCTTAAAGATTTATGTATACAGTACGTGGAGACGGCATCGCAGGCATAAAGCGATGCCATCGTGATCTATCTTGTGACGGCGTCAGGAATCTAGCGACGGCATCAGGACGTGGCCGACTTAAAGAGGATCTAGAATCATCTACGTGGCGACGGCGTCAGGATTTCTAAGCGACGCCGTCCACGAACGCTTTTCTAATATATATATTCAACCAGAATTTAGGGTTTTAAGTGAGTAACGTTGTATAATTTTAGGGAGATCGTAACCCAATTCGTTTCAACAGGCTTTTTAAGGTCATTTTTAGGCCTCAAAACCCTATTGTAACTCCTTCAATTCATGTTTTAATCAAGTAAGATCATTTATCATTAATCATCCAATATGTCTATGTGTGTGTTATTGATTATTTCTTATTGCCTTATCTTTAACATGACTAGCTAAAAACCCTCCTTTGTATTAACTTTATATTACATGAAAACTTAGGTAGTATATCCTTTTGATGTTGCTTTTCTTTAGGCTCCTAAGAAAACCTAGCCAAATATATGAAATTGGCATAGAACGTCTAGGGAAACGCGAGTCAGTGAGAAAGGAATACCATCAAGTAATAGTTTTCATGACAAGCCTTACCCCTAATATGGTTGATCCCTCTTAAGTTATTTCACATGCATTTAATATACTCTTAGGGGCCTTGTAATAGTCTTCATACTACCTTACTTGTGTGTTGCCCTAACGGAATATTAAATAGACGGCGGATTCGTGTAATCCGTTTATGACCTAGGAAATACTTACACAGATCATCAAAAGTGTGACAAGGCAACAGATATAGGAGAAGCAATATGAGAAGTAGTGCATGATTAAGTAAATACATATTTTTATCATAAAGTTATCACCAGTAGTATAGATTATAATTAGTTTAATTATTAGTTAATCAAACCAGTCTCTTAAACCATGATATTTACCTGCTTTTTATAAAATATAAAAAACACAAAAATAATCTTCTCTCAACCCCTTAGAATTCTGTTAGACCATGTTCGAGCCTTCCCAACCTATTCCCCTAGAGAACGATAACACCCCCGAGTCTTGCCTATACTACACTGCAACGATTAGGTACGCTGCCTAGGGGATTGTAAAACTTCCTGTGAAGTCTTTACGAGACCCGCACATCAAAAATCCCACGAAAGTCTCACTTCTTTTCTCGGTTTAATCAAGACTTGTAAAATCCCATAAACTAGAATTCCATATCAAACCACAATCTTAATCACTTCATAAAACTTAAGATCTGATATCCATTCACAAACATCAAAATGTCAAATACCAATACCAATTTGCAAACTCAAACATCAAATGCTCTTTACAATGCCATTATGGAAGCTGGTCGTAAAGACTGTCCACCAATGTTAGCACCTGGTAATTACGTTTAGTGGAATTCCAGAATCAAGAGATACATCGACACCAAGCCTAACAATGAACTCATCCACTATTGCCTCCAGAATCTATCCTACAAATTCAAATAGACTGAGAAGACTGTTCCAGTTGCAGAAGGTAGTTCAGAAACCACTACAAAAGGGTACATGGAGAACTATAAGAATGTGTCACAAGACATAAGGAACCAATTAGATGCTAAAGCTGAAGCTGTTTAGATAATTCTCACAGGGATATATAATGGTATCTGCTCCACAGTTGATGCTTGTCCAAATGCATGTGAGATGTGGAAAGCAACTAAAAGGTTGAAACAGGGTGAATCAATCAATGTTTAAGATCTTGAAACTAATTTATATTGGGAGTTTAGAAAATTCACATCACTGGATGGTGAATCACTTGAATCGTATTACTCAAGGTTTTGAAAGATGATGAATGAGCTTGTCAAAAATCAGTGTGATGTTACCAATCACCAAGTGAATGTTCAGTTCTTACTTCAATTACAACCATAATTGCAAAGGTTTATGACGCTTGTTAAGTAGAGTCAAGAATTAAAGACTGTCTCCTATCACAAACTTTATGACATTCTGAAGCAATACCAAAACAAAGTCAATAAGACAATAGCTAAAAGACCAGCACGTACTGCTAACCCACTTGCACTTATTGCTCAACAACAACCAATTTACCATCCTCAAAACCATCATAATCACTACACTCATAATTCCTCAACCAGATCACAACAAGCTGCTACCAAAAACAGAGGAAAAGCAATTGTTAACTCTCCTCTACCAACTTATGATCAAGAACCTGAAATGGTTGCTAAAGATGATGCATTGTCAAAGGAGAAGGAGATTGATAAACTCGTGGCTTTGATTTCTCTATCATTCAAGAAAATCTACAAATCTACCAACAACAACCTTAGAACTTCATCAAACATCAGTAGAGAAAATCAAGATAATACTCTAAGGTCTAACAGAGGCACTGGGTATGATAATCAGAGGGCAGTCAATGTTATTGGGGCTAGGGAGAATGTAGGAACGCATGTGGTGCAGCAGTCTGGGATTCAGTGTTATAATTGCAAGGAATATGGGCATGTAGCAAGGGAATATCAGAAACCGAAACGGGCAAAGGATACAACTTATCATAAGGAGAAAATGCTATTATGTAAGCAAAAGGAAGCTGGATTTTAGTTGAATGCAGAACAAGTTGACTGGAGGGATAACACTCATGATGAACCTAAAGATTAGGAACTGGAAGCACATTATTTGTACATGGCATAGATTTAAGAGGTTACTCCAGATGCTGCTAATAATTATGGACCCATCTTTGATGTTGAACCATTACAAAAGGTACAAAATGATGATGATAACTATAATGTGTTTGCTAATGACAGCGAACATCATGAGCAACCTGAATCTGTTAATGACACATGTCTAAAGGAACATGGTGATACTGACATCACTATTGATTCATTAGATATGAGTACTAATGGAGAAACGGTTGACCAGGATGATGATGATCTTGCCAAAGAATGTGATTTGCTTGCTTCTTTAATTGAGAAACTAAAATGTGAAATTGATGACAACAAAAACCGTAATAAATTTTTGAAATCATCAAATAAGATTTTAATTGATAAATTGAAAGGTAAAATTAAGGATTTCAAAACCAAAAATAAAAGTTTAGAATCATCAAATAACCATTTCAAAGAAGTAAACAATGAACTGTAAAAGACTAATCAATTGATGTTCAAAGACCTTAAGAAGTTCCAAGCTAAACTTGATAGATATCATTATGTGAATTGTGCGTCAAAGGTGGAAATTGATTGTGTAAAAGCTAAAGGAGGTTTAATGTCATACAAAATGGAATCTCAAAAGTCACTTAATGAACATACTCGAAAGATAAATGATTTAAATCAAACGATTTCAGAAATGAAAAAGGAGCTTTTTGCACATCAAGAAACCATCTCCATAATGTCACAAGAAAAAGAGGCTCAGAAAAAGTTTCACAAAACTCGTGAAGACAAGGAACTTGAAAAAGTCATTGCTTTGGAAAATAAAATCAAAGTTTTGGATGATATTGTTTACAAAACCGGTCAATCAGTTCAAACAATGAATATGCTTAATCGTAATTGTAAAACGAGTTTTGTTAAACCTGAGTTCCTCAAGAAAGCTCAAAGAGCGAATCCTCGTCTGTATGATATAGGTTGCTATAATGATAATCTTGCTTTAATGTTAGCTCCTGAATCTGACGAAACGATTCGTCTTGCCCAAGAAAGTCGATCAAAATTAAGTGATTTAATCAAACCTTTTGATTATAAAAACTTGAATAATCTTTATGATTTGTTCGTTCCACAACGTGAAAAGTCGCCTGAACAGAGATATTTTTCAGAAAGGTCAAAAATGAGTCATACACCTGTCAAGAATGAAAATTCAAAAGAGTCTTTTAATAAACAAACAACTTTGTTAGAAAAACGGATGGATGAATCCATTCCGTGGGATCAAAAGTGTAAAAGCTCTAAAGAACTTTTCAAAATTAAAAGTAGTGTTGACATGATTTTTGATGGAGTGGAACGTTGCAAACAAACAATCGCTAAAAGAACATATTTTGGTCACATAGATCCATTCATTCAAAATACAATTGAAGGAAATTTTTGTCCCCAAATTTGAAAAATCAATGCTAATTTAGAAAAATTTCACTTGTGTTTGAAAGAGGAAATGGTTACTGATTTGAGATAATTTAATTCTCTTGAACATGAAGAAGACTCACTCAAATCTCAACAGGAAACTCAAAAAACATAGTTTTTGAATGAAATCGACCGACTTTTCAGGGAATATTATTATGCTAATCACATGAATGCTATACTTTGTGTATATACAACCCTTGATGAATTTATTGACTTACAATGTAATTATGTGGACCAAGTTGTCAAATGTGAACGTCTTGAAAAAGAGCTTTCAAAAAGAGCAGACAATGTCAATAACAAATCTTTCAATGAATTGTCAAAAAGATTTTTTGAACTTGAACAACATTTAATTAATCTTGAACTCGCT
>BQNB010034740.1:21150-51383 GCA_026074375.1 Tanacetum coccineum
TTTTTTCTCTCCCCTAGGGGAGAGAAAAAACACACTAAATGTGGATGGTTGGAGTAGTAAATAAAAGTGAATGGTTGTTATTCAAAATACGTTTGTCAGGGGTAGAATAGATAACACTTTGTTTATCTATAAATCCAAAGGAGATGTCCTCTTTGTTCAAGTGTATGTGGATGACATCATATTTTGCTCAACAAATTAGGAACTTTGTAAACAGTTTGAGAAACTAATGACAAAGAAATTTGAAATGAGTATGATGGGAGAACTCACTTACTTCCTTATACTTCAAATCAAGAATGATGACAAAGGAATATCCATTTGTCAAGAAAAGTACACAAGGGACTTATTAAAGAAATATGAAATTTATGATAGTTCCTCAATAAAAACACCCACGGTTCCTCCAAATAACATAGGTCCTGATTGGGTCCCTGATGTACTTAACTGTAAGTCATCTTGATATCCAATTCTTAACATGTCTATATGCAAGATATCAGTCCAATCCAAAAGAATCACATCTTATTGTTGTGAAAAGAATCCTTAGGTACCTGAAAGGTACTCTGTTAGTTAGTCTGTGGTATCCAAAGTGTTAAGGATTTGATCTTAAAGGATACTCAGACTCAGACTATGCTGGTTGCAACATGGACAGAAAAAGCACCTCAGGTGCCTGTCAAACACTTAGAGGAAAATTTGTTTGTTGAAGTGCTAAGAAACAATAGTCAGTGGCTATGTCCTTAGCAGAGGCTGAATATGTTACTGCTTCTTGGTGTTGTGCAAACATCTTATGGATTAAAAGTCAACTCATTGACTATGATATTCACTACAAGATGATACTCATCTTTTGTGACAACACCAGCGCCATTGCCATATCTAACAATCCAATCCTTCATTCATGAACTAAACATATTGATATAAGATATCATTTCATCAGGGACCACATCCTAAAAGGAGATATTGAATTACACTTCATCCCCAATGAGTATCAGCTAGATGATATCTTCAAAAAGCCCCTAGATGAACCTACTTTCACAAGACTAAAAGCAGAGTTAGGCATGCTAAACATTGATTGATCAGTCTCCCTGATCAATCGTGTTTAGTATGGTGTAAATAGTCTCTTCTCCTTGAAACTCACTCCCTGAAAATAAATATGACTCCCATACACTAAGGAGCACATTAAATAAATTAACTGAATGCTCTAAGTCCTTTGTTACTTAATATCCTAGGTTGGTGACTAAACACATTAAATAAGAAACAAATATTCCTTATCTAAATGTCATCCAACAATCATGGGTCCTACCTTTCCCATTTACACTCAAACATCCCACTAAGAATTTAATGCTCACTCTTACAAACAATATCCCTTCCCAAAATCTCCTTTTACTTCCCACCTAATCTATTATCCTGACTTCATGCTTGCAAAAAGTGCCTGACAATAACGGCTATACATTTTCCGTAAAAGACGAGATAGCGATAGTTGTGGGTGGTGGCATTTAATGCGCATACCAAACCATTTTCATAACCATTTTCATAACTATTTTCAAAATATTTTTTGGTATAAAATCCTTTCACAACCTCACCTATATATACCCATCCAACATAAGAAAAACACACACAAAATTTTTAAAGCAAAGAAGTTCTGCAAAAAATTTCTCCCACCATAAGTTGTGTGTTCTTTATTTTCTTGATAACAATCTTCATTTCAAACCATTTTCTTGGTCAAGTACGCATCAGCGATCTAAGTTATCCATCTCACCTTGATAACATATCAAAACTCATGACAACGATCTTAGTTGGATTCAACTTTGTGACCATCTAGTTTAGATATTTGCCATTGCCCTTTTCAAAAACTCTAACAATGGCAGCAACCCAAGCAATATCTCTAACTATGGCAGCAAACCCATGCCATTGATATAAGCCCCTCAATGTGGTGATATGACTATGGAATCCGTCCAATTTCAAAGTAACAACTTTGTGGGTAATTTCAACTACCCACAAAGTGTCCCAACCTACTAAGATATTTGCAAATTTTTAATGAACTGTTCTCTGGCTGAGGATTTTACAAAAACACCTTCTCTGCTATACCAAAACTACCTTAGGGAGTTCTGGTGTACTGTTATGGCTTCAGACCTAAACCCACCAATTGATAGCTCTAAGGCGCGTCCTTATAGGGAGTTCATAATTAAGTTCACAGTAAAGAATGGTCAAAACCCATTGACCCTTGACTATAAAACCTTTTGTGAATCCACTGGTCTTGATTATAACAATGACCAATATGTTGACCATCCCTCCACTGAGGTATTAAAGATTGACATGTCCAAGATTGCAACAAATGCGGCACTGGTTCAAAAGACCACTATACTGAAAATATCATTTCCTGTAGCTTGGAGAATCCTGTTGACTTTTGTTGTTCAGGTTCTCGGCGAGAATTACTCATCGCTAAAAAGTTGAATTCAATTCAACAGTTGCTAGCCTACAATCTCCTTACAGGGACTAAGGTCTACATATGAGAGATCATTTTCAATGATCTTGTAACCAGGCTTACTGCCAAGTCTAGGCAGAAATACGTTTCCTACCCTAGATTTATTTCATGTGCCCTACAAGTGTTACTGGGTTCCGACTATCCTCGGGACCAAAAATTTGGGAATCTTCCTAACGCCCTGGGTCAATCAAATTTTACCAAGGACCCATCCAAAGTCACCCCTATTAAATTGACAGCCTCCATGATTGAAGTCATCAATCAGGAATCCTCAATGACTCCACTTCCTTTTTTCTAAAAAGAAAAAGTAAAAGGAGACTCAGACTGTGACTAAGCCTACACCCAAGTCACAGGGCGCTGAGGCTTTAGGAGAACTCCCTTAAAAGAGGAAAAAGTCCAAGACTCAATCGACCTCCCTTGTTCAGGCCACTGTCACACCACCTAGTGAGAACGTGCCAACGAAGGATTCTGATAAAACCCAGTCAGTCTCCTCGGGCCAAACTACTCATCCCCAAGATACAGAGGGAAGCACATAATGCGCTATTAAGGGATTCCATTCTCCAATCAATGAGGGTACTCGCAAATCAAATCCTTTGCCTGAGGGTAAACCGACTAATGCCAAAGACCCAAGAGAAACATACAGCCCACTGGTATGAGATCTCCTTCCACTCACCTTGATGATGGTACTAGCAAATCAAAGCCTTTACTTGAGGGGACCAATACTGATCCCAAAGACTTAGGGAGCTCTAAACAACTCACTAATAGGGATCACACTTTAACCTTGGGAACTGATCAATCAAGGGCCAACACTGAGTACTATATTGATAAAACCCAAACCACTCAATTTGAGGTATCAGACCCTGACCACCACAAAGTAAAGACTTCTTCTGAAGTGGAGTTGGATACTGACACCATGATCCTTACTACTATTGCTGACATTCAAGCCTTGCTGGGAGATTCTGAGGATGAACTCAAAGATGAAAATGATGATGAAGTATTTCAGGCTAGAGAAGAGATGGATGAAGACATCTAAGAGCCTGGTAATGAAAAAACTCAAACTCATCATTCTGCTAAAACCCCTACTTAAGAACCCATCTCAACAGAGCATCAGTCTCCGTCACTAAAAAAAGATGACCGTGAACCTTCCCATGCCAAGAAGTCTGCTGATGCATCAGACTCTGAATCCTCCTCATGTTTTGATACTTTCAAGCACTTTGACAACTACATGCCAATTACTGAAAGACAATTAGTAAGAAATCTTCAAAATATTTCAGAAGTACATTATGCTCAGGTTGTAGAGGATAATTGGGCAAAGCATGAGGAAGTTGCAGCCTCTTATGCTAATTGATGAGGTGTCATTTTATACACTTTTTCGAGGTCATTTAACCCCTTAAATCATGCAAATATGCCCAAATTATGTGCTTAATCATATGTTTTAATGTTTTTAGCACTTGGATGGCTTTTGGAGGAAATACATATGACTTGGGCTCAATTAGAGAAGAAACGAACAAGACCATGACTCTACACCAACTATCTTGAAGAAAATCTCATAGACCGTGGAGACAGCGTCGCAAACCATATGCGACGGCGCCACATCACTCAAAAATATAGCCGATTTAAAGAAATCCTAGAAGATTCTACGTGGCGACGGCGTCAGAGATATAACGCGATGCCGTCGCGCCTCTTTATATAAATATACAAATCCGTTTTTAGGGTTTTAGTGTGTAACTTTTGGGAGACGAACCCTAGTTCTAGAAGACGATTTTAGCAGCCTTTAGGCTCATTTTAGGGTGTCAAAACCCTCTTGTAACAGCCTCAACTGCATGATTTAATCAAGTGAAGTTCATTTATCCTTTATCACTTAATATGTCTATGTGTTTTATGATAGATTCTTATTCTTCTTCTTTATTTACCATGCAAGGCTAAATCTATTAATATTTACTTATGATTGCATAAAACTTAGTTTTTAGATCTTTTTAATGTTGCTTCTTGTGATGGATGTGCGCGTTAGGCTTTAGAAAACTAGCCATAAGATATTATATCAGCATAGACGTCTAGGGAAACACGAGTGTGTAGAAAGGATACAATCAGTAACAGTCTTCATACTACCTTACCCCTAATATGGTTGATCCCTCTTAAGATATCTTGATTGCATGTAATATACTCTTAGGGTCCTTGTAATAGTCTTCATACTACCTTACTTGTGCGATGCCTTAACGAAATATTACGTAGACGGCGGGTTCGTGTAATTCGTTCATGACTTAGGAATTACTTACACAGATCATCACAAGTGTGACAAAGCAACAGGATTTGGATAAGCAAACTAAGGAGTAGTGCATGATTAAGTAAATACGTTCGTTTAAAAGTCAAATCTATAGTCAACTCCAATCAATATTGGTCAACAAAAGTCAACAAGACCCAAAGTGTTTCAAAATAACCCCTCAACTTTCAGAAAAGTCCATAAATGGTCCCTAAGCCTAAATGGGCCTCACCCGGATCCAAAAGCCCAATCCTTAGCCCAATAACCCTTTTCTATAAACCACAGGGACTGAGATTGCCATTTACAAAAGTCTTTTATTACTCTACACGTTTTTAAAATACTCAAGGTCTGGATTTTGTTTTTGTGGCCATAGTGTGGATACTAAAAATTTGCCCTTTAAGTGATTATGTAGGGGACCAAACCTAATCACTATTCACCCATCGTCCCTAACTTTCACCATAGGTAAATCAAAGGGTTTTTTGAAATTGAAGGGTGATTACGTCTATTCAAGAGCTCCTAAACACAAGGGCAAGGATATTTTAGTCAAATCAAGGATTTCTTTAGCTCACTTAAGCAATCAAGCTACGTGGCTATGGAGAAAGCACAATGGAATGAGGATTTTGCATTGATTTCACTCAGCAAACTAACACAAACGTCACATCATGGATTGCCAGCTTGGCAATCCATGTGAATCCCAAGGTTGATCAAACGGCCACAAATCATTCTCAAATGATTGGGTTAATGGAAGGTGGTGATTTAAAGGAGCGTGGGCATCAAGCAAGGGGCTAGAAGGATCCATGACTGGCTATAAAAGGCCAAACCATCACACATACACAGGAGTCTTTTCCTTTTCTAGTTTTTAGCCTAGTATAGTTTTTTAAGCTTAATGTAATTTTGATTTAAAATCATTTGTAACTTCTTTTTAAGTAATGTAATTCAGTTCTTTTTAATAAAATTTAGTTTTAATTTGTCATAAACTTTCATTGCTTTCAACTCATAAGCTCTTTCAATAAGCCTATTTGTCTCAATAAGCTAATAAGCTCATATTAAGCTCTCAAGAGTCTCTAAGCTCTTGATTTGAGCTTAACCAATCCTAATATACCTTAACTTTAAAATCAGAAGTTAATTACCTTTGCTTTTGGACTTGTGAATTCTTGGAAGGGAGATCTAAAATGGAAGGATCTCCAAAGACTTTTACCCTAGCTTATTTATAAGCTAGGGAGCTGGTAGATAAGCTCATTTTGAGCATAAGCAGCCTTGTTGAGCTAGGCTAATTGTAAGTCTTCTTTTACTTTTATTGTCATTTAAATTCTAGTTTAGTTTTAACTCAAGTGCTTAATTAGATTATTAATATGCTTATTTGCTTAATCAGTCTGCTTATTATTGCTTATTTGTGTTTCATCTAGCTTATTAATCATATTAGCTTATCTGTTTTTGCTTATAATGGTTTAGATCATAGTTTTATAAGTAATTTTTCATAAAACCATAAAAAACCAAAAATATTAGATAGAATAGTATAGATCTCTGATTTCTAGTTAATCAGTTGTTAGATCATGTTAAGTAAGTTTGATATAAGCTAGTTAATGTCTGGTAATCAAGTTTTCTTAATTAGTTTTCAATTCAAAAGCTTTTTCAAATCTGTCTCAAAGTTAAAGGGGTGTTTGGATTAAGCTACTTTGACCTCAAATAGTCAAAGTAAGCTTAAGTATTTGATTAAATCAGTTTTAATTTCATTTAAAATCAGTAGTTAAATAGTTTTTATAGGTTAAATTTTGAAGATGAAAAAGTTATGGCTTATTTTAAAAGGTTCAGCACCAGGGCACTTTAAGACTTAAGCTAGGATTGCTTATTTTTGAGTTAGGTCCTCTAGGCTTTGGTCTGTGCTTGTTTTGTGTTTATCCACACTCAAAGAGAGTGTTTAGTGCAGCACCAAACATTAAGGACACCTGCACATTTAGTTTAGCTTTTGCCAATTGCATCAGCAGTACTAACAAGTAGTTAGTACTGCTGAACTTCTAGTCTTATTTAAGCTAGTAATTTTAAGATTTAGGCTCTTAAATTCAAGTTAAATATAGATTAGATATAGCCTAAGTAAAATCAAGTCTTAGTTTTTATTTATTATCTTAAATTCCTAGGTAAATTTTAGCTTAAAAGTCACTAAAAAGTCAAAAAGCCCAAAAACAGTTCTTAGTTTAAGTAGCTTTCTAAGTTTTAATTTCTAGCTTATAACTTAAGTTTTTATGATTTGGTTACTTAGCATATACATAGGTAAAGTAGTTTTCAAAAGCTGAGAGAGTAGTATAGCTTATTGAGCAATTGAGCATATAGAATTTTTAAGCTTATTATATTGTTTCCTGAGTTTGTTACTTTCATCATCATTTTCAGTTGTTCTCTAGTGTTTTAAGCTAGTTGGTCTCTAGTGTTTTCTAGCTCACATGTTCTTCCTTCATAAAATAGACTTATGACATCTCAAGCTTTCCAAAACTTCTTTGTTTTTAATATTTGAGCTATTTTGAGCTTATTGCAAGTAAATAAGTTAAAGTGAGCTTTAAGGCTCACTAACTGATACAGCAGCTTTGATAAGCTGTTTAAGAGCTTATTAGTTAGTTTCAGCTTATGTCCCTTTTATTAAAATAGCTTAATTTTGAGTCCTCTTTAAGTCCCAATAATTAGTTTTTACAAAAAGCAAAAAAATAAATAAAAAAAAAATGGCAAAATGTTAGGGTTTTAGCCCTGCTCGAAACCCACGTACCTCGATTTATATGCCATTCATGTGAACAAGTGTGCTACTATAGCTCGATCCGTGATCCTTCTCTCCCCCCATTCACATTTAATCTTGAAAAAGTTTTTTCATTTCCTTTTAGCTTATAAGCCTAGACGTATCCTACGGGCTTATAGAGCTTATTTGTTAAGCTGAAACTTTCCTTTGATTTTTCCTTAAATCTTTGTTGCATTTTAGATTTTACCTGAATTTTTCAGAATTTTCCTTTTATTTTACAATTTACTAGGATTTTTCGTAGGATTAAATTTTCAAAAAATAAATAAAAAATAGAAAAAGTTTTATAAAAATTATAAAAAAAATAGTTTTTAGTTTTATAAAAAATAGCTTTAGGTTTACATTAAGTAAAATCATTTTTACACTTTTTAGATCTTAATTTTCATTTTTGAGCTTTTAATTTTAATTTTAAAAATAGGATTTTAATTTAAAAAATAGTTAAAAATAGTTTTCTGAGTTTTATATTATTTTAGACTTTTCTAAGTTTAAAAATCATTTTTCTAAATTTTTAGTACTTAATTTGCTATTTTTTAGGATTTAATTAGATTAAATTAGTTTTTAATTCATAAATAATCAAAAAAATGTTTTTCTTTTTCCTAAAATTTTCTTTTGTCCTATCTTAGGTTTAGAAATTTATTTTACATTTTTAGGAGTTAAAAATAGTTTACTTGCTTATTGGTCGCGTTTTATTTGTTTCCCGTTAATCATTAGGTGCTTTAATTGTTTTTGATTGCTTGTTTTTAATTAGTAGTTATAAAAAACCCAATCAATCTTCGAACCCATTCAAATCAATATCCAATATCAAGCGAGGTTTCAATTTCTCAAATCGTTAGGAAAACGACCCGGGAAACAATACTTTCCGGTAAACATACGTATATTATATATTATATATATATATATTTTAAAGAGTGAATTTTCCTTAGGGAATTTTCTTAATTGCTCTTGTGATATTATATATTAGTATATATTACCAAGCGTAACAGGGTCCTTGTAATAGTCTTCATACTACCTTACTTGTGCGTTGCCTTAACGAAATATTACGTAGACGGCGGGTTCGTGTAATTCGTTCATGACTTAGGAAATACTTACACAGATCATCACAAGTGTGACAAAGCAACAGGATTTGGATAAGCAAACTAAGGAGTAGTGCATGATTAAGTAAATACGTTCATTTACCGTATAAGTTATCACCAAAGTAGTTTAGATATTAATTAGTTTAATTAGTTAAAACCAAACCAACCTCTCAAACCATGATTTTACCTACTTTTATAAAATATAAAATACAAAAAGAATCTTCTCTCAACCCCGTAGACCTCTGTTAGATTTTGTTATATCCTTTCCAACCTATTCCCCTAGAGAATGATAACAACCCCCGAGTCTTACCTATAATACACTATAACAATTAGGTAAACTGCCTAGGGAGTTGTAAAACTTCTTGTTGAAGTCCTACAACGACCAAACACATCAAGTTTTTGGCGTCGCTGCGTGGGGAATAGTTAGGTTTCGATCATTGTTTAACTTAGCTCTACTCGCTTGATTCCTATCAAGTAAGATTTTTAATTTCTGTCGATTAGCTTTCTTGTAGTCTATCTTTTCTTTGTGCCTTTTGTTTGTAAATCACACTTTCGTTCACCATCATGATGTATAAAAGACCACCAACCACACCCTTTCAAAACCCTCCATGAAACACAACCTTCCCATTCCAAAATTATACCTTAGTGTTCCAACAACATCAAGATGAATCTATCTACGATGCATAGACTCGTTTTAAAAACTTAATTCAAAGAGTCCCTCATCATGGCCTCGATTTATTGTCCCTTACTTAATTCTTTTATGATCATGTCGATGACTATACCCGAATGGACCTTGACTTTGCAGCAAACGGTAACCTTAGGGAATTAAGTGGTGAATAAGCATGGGAAGCCATAAAAAATTTCGCCCAAGGCCAAAAAGAATAGGACAACCCACCAAACATTATTTCTGAACAAGAATTAGCAAATTTGAAGGCTCAAGCAAAAAGATTGTTTGGAAATGAGAAGGTTTGGGTTGAGGTGCATAGAGGTAAAGTATGGGATAAGGTGGAAAATCCAAACCCACAAAGTACCCCACAAGTCCTCCCATTATTTGAGGAATACACATCGCCCGTGACTTACCCGAAAGAAGTAGAAGAGACTTTAGGAACCCTAATAGAGGTAGAACCTTTAGACGAAACACAACTAGAGGATTTAGGCTTGAATGCTTGTAATTATGACATTCCTCTTGGTTCTAGAGAAGTTTCTATTTTTGATGAATTGGAGCCTCGGCCACAGCCCTTACCTAATTTTCCATCCTTAGATGCAAGTCTAGGAGGAGAAAGAGGCCCCAAACCACCCATCAAACCACATAGTCTGGATAGTTTTAGGATGAAGTTAGTAGATAATTTAACCATTCATACACCATCTTCACCTCACGTGGCGTCTTTCTATCTTAAGGATTTGTATTGCTATTATCACCCATGCATTGATGATCCTAAGAAACATTATGGATTTAAACCGGGTTTATTAGGACATAGTGGATCCCTAGGTGTTGATTTTTCAAACATGGAGATGATAGAAAATAAGTGAGAATTAGAATCTAAGGAAGTTTCTTTTCTAGGAAGAGGGCTTAATTTACCCGTTAGGCCAAAAGAAGTAAAGAAGGATAGGATTAAAGAAACACACTTTTTGGAGCATATAATTCAACAACCAATTTTTCATCATGTGACCCCTTCTTACAACAATGGTGTGTACCATTACTATCACCTATACTTGAACTCAAGTGTAGGGGAGCCCTCTCCTTTGTTTGTTAAATAAGGCTAGAGTCAGGCTCGTGACATGAACAAAAACAAGCGCTTCTTGGGAGGAAACCTAAGCACGTCTCAGTTACCCAATCTTTTTAGGAGTGTCTTGTGTGATTTAATTCTTTATCATTTGTTTTATATGTTTGAATTATTATGTGATCATGCTTTGTTTTGTTTTTAACCTCGTCTTAATAACAATCAAAGGTATTTTGCATCAAATAAGTGTAGGGGAAAATATCATGTTTATAAGAACCCATTCAAATATATAAGATAAATTGTTTAGATTAATTTGCGTCAGTTTCAAGTCATATGATTGTAATGATTAATCTCAGGTTTTATGCAGTATTTTATACAAGGAATAACTAATCAAATTTCGTGCAGGAAATTTTTCAAGAAAAACGAAAGTGAAATTTTCATAGTGTGTGGAGACGGCGTCAGGATTTGCTCCTAACGGCGTCACGCCTCCAAACCTGTGAAAATTCGAAAACTTTCTATTATTTTCGAAAAATAATTTGTACAACATCCAAATTTGTATTTTTCTAATAAACCTGCAGAAACCTATGATTACATCATCGTTTTCATCTTGTCTTTACTGCTTTCATAGAGTCAACCCTAAAAATTTTGTTGTATATATCATTATCCCGTAGATTTTACGCTAGGTGTAGTTGTCTTTGTCTTTGATTTACAGGTTATATTTGATGAGAAGAAGCCTGTAAGTTCTTAGGAAGTTTCAAAAGGATGATTCTTGGAGGACGATTTAACCAGTTATCGCATGTTTCTTCTCCATTATTGAGCAAACCAGGGGAGTACTAGTTTCTTTTACTTGTTTTCTTTTCCATTTATTCGTTTCACGTATACTTTTAAAGAACATTGGGGACAATGTTCAACCTAAGTGTAGGGGAAATAAGCCTTAGAAACTATTCCTTCAATTGCCATTTGCTTTGTCCTTAAAATGATGGGTAATATATCAAAACGTAGCGTAAAAGGTAATTTTAACCCAAATTTAAAAAAGTTTTTATGACACATACCGACAAAAACCGAGTATTATTAGCGTCTCGTGGATAGGAATTTATATAACTAGCACAAAAACCCTCAAATTCCACCCCAAAAATGTGAGGTTCGCCTTTAGATCTGTAGAAATCCGGGTATCCATTTTTGATACCCAAGATAATTTTACCTTTAGCTTTCTCAAGTTAAGGAGTGAGCAATCATAAGTATCTATTCCATCGTTATGGATGTGTATATGTGGTTTTGTCGCCTTTTTTGGAGCATCAGTATCGGTGTAAAGTTATATGTGTGTATTAGTAGTGTATTAAATTCTAGAACTTGTTTTTGTGATGCATCCCGAGACCGCATAGTGAGAATTAGGATATCCTAAATGATAACAGGAACTCGGATAACCCATGTTTTAAACCAGTAATTGTTATGATGATCACCTCGATCATATAGCTATCCCACACCCTTTCCATGCACTCGTTTTTAGTGTAGGATACCCCTAGCACACCCTTCCGAGCCTATCCTTTTCATGATTCTCATAAAATTTTTGGTTAATCCAGACTATTAATGAAGAGCATTGTTAACCCTTAAACTAATTGTTGCACCCAAATCGCCTTAGCCTACTCGTTTTTAATACATTATTGTTTTAACCCAAGTTAATTATTTGAGTACACGGTTGCTAAGTCCTTATCCTTGTAAATATAGTTTTGGGACAATTGGGATTCATGGTAGTATTTATTTTGCAGAAGAATGGGGAAGAAAGGTTAAATCATTACCCCCATATTTGTTCGATAGTCTCCATGTTATGTTGATTCACCTTAATTCGGGTCATTAGTTAGATTGTAATTATGAGTTAGCAAAAACTCAATTATAGGGGTGTGTTTTTAAACCCTATGCGATGTATTATGTTAATTTAAAAAAATAGAAAAGAAAAAGAAAAGAGATTGATGTAAAGTTATGTAGAGTTTGTATATCTTTGTCTGAGTTTTTGGCTTAGCAACCCAATCAACGTGTATTCTTATAGATAATTAGCTAACCCTTTCATCCCAAATTTACCCAAAAAGTCACCCTCAAATATATCCCATCCATTTCCATTTATATTATCTTACATCTACACATCACAACCCTTTAAAAGACCTCTTTGATAGTAATTTCTAGTACTCACATCTAGCGATGGAGGTTTGATCATTTACCAAGCCTATGATAATTTGTATGTTATAACAGGTAATGAGTGTTAATTTTCCATTTCCCCATAATTGTTATAATTCATTATACACCTGAGAGAAAGAGAGAATCCAAACACTTATGTGAGGTGCTATTATATGCTTTCCGTGCTTTTAATTATGAGGTCTAGAAGGTTGTGTCGTAAACTGCTTTTAAATAGTAGGTTAAATGCCCCTAATATTGCTATTGTCTAGGTAGAAAAGCCCATTTGCTTGAGGACAAGAAAATCCCAAGTGTAGGAGTATTTGATGAGGTGTCATTTTATATACTTTTTCGAGGTCTTTTAACCCCCTAATCGTACAAATATGCCCAGATTATGTGCTTAATCGTTTGTTTTAATGTTTTTAGCACTTGGATAGCTTTTGGAGGAAATACACATGACTTGGGCTCAATTGGAGAAGAAACGGATAAGACCACGACTCTACACCAACTATCTTGAAGAAAATCTCACAGACCATGGAGATGGCATCACAAACCATACGCGACGGCGTCACATCACTCAAGAGACGGCGTCATGGATTTCTAGCCGACTTAAAGAAACCCTAGAAGATTCTACGGGGCGACGACGTCAGAGATATAACGCGACGCCGTCACGCCTCTTTTTCTATATATACAAATCTGTTTTTAGGGTTTTAGTGTGTAACTTTTGGGAGACAAACCCTAGTTTTAGAAGACGATTTTAGTAGCCTTTGGGCTCGTTTTTAGGGTGTTAAAACCCTCTTGTAACAGCCTCAACTACATGATTTAATCAAATGAAGTTCATTTATCCTTTATCACTTAATATGTCTATGTGTTTTATGATAGATTCTTGTTCTTCTTCTTTATTTACCATGCAAGGCTAGATCTATTAGTATTTACTTATGATTGCATGAAACTTATTCTTGTGATGGATGTGCGTGTTAGGCTTTAGAAAACTAGCCATAAGATATTAAATTGGCATAGACGTCTAGGAAAACGTAAGTGTGTAGAAAGGATACCATCGGTAACAGTCTTCATACTACCTTACCCCTAATATGGTTGATCCCTCTTAAGATATTTTAATTACATGTGATATACTCTTAGGGGCCTTGTAATAGTCTTTATACTACCATACTTGTGCATTGCCTTAACGGAATATTACGTAGACGGTGGGTTCGTGTAATTCATTCATGACTTAGGAAATACTTACACAGATCATCACAAGTTTGACAAAGCAACAGGATTAGGAGAAGCAAACTAAAGAGTAGTACATGATTAAGTAAATAAGTTCGTTTACCATATAAGTTATCACCAAAGTAGTTTAGATATTAATTAGTTTAATTAGTTAAAACCAAACCAACCTCTCAAACCATGATTTTACCTATTTTCATAAAATATAAAATACAAAAAGAATCTTCTCTCTACCCCGTAGACCTCTGTTAGATTCTGTTCGAGCCTTCCAAACCTATTCCCTTAGAGAATGATAACAATCCCTGAGTCTTGCCTATACTACACTACAACGATTAGGTACACTGCCTAGGGACTTGTAAAACTTCTTGTTGAAGTCATACAGCGACCAAACACATCACTGATCTCAGCGCTGCAAGGGTTGAATAAAAAAATAGAGCATTGCTATCAACAGTGTTATGGGAAGAGTTGAGAAGATAAATAGAGCAAGGGTTAAAGAAAAAACAACTCTTCTCAAAGATTTAAACTGAGTCTCTAAAACTTTAGAAGCTGACTCTATTCTGAAAGCATTGATGTAGAAAATAGCTGAGACCAACACCACCATCTATGGCAACATCACTAATCTTACTAAGCTTTAAAGGAATGCCAAACTGCCAGAGATCATCATTTAGTTAAATGCTTTTTAGACTTCCCTCAACACTCTAAGCTCTTAGTGTGCCAGCATCTCTGATTCATTAAAGGAGGAGCCTGAGTTTAATCAGAGACTACTCAGGGCTGCTGAAGGCTATATTCAAAACTCCACCAGGCTCACTGAAATTGCAAACAGTTTGCGAGCAATTAATTTTCCTATTTTCCAAGATAGAATCACTGTTATTGAGAACACTCGGCTCGCCATGCATGCTGACATTTCTTCCATCAAGGGAATGGTGACTGAGATGTTTCAAATGTTTAAGGGATTTTCTTCCTCCACCCCCTCAGGTAGTTCATCCATTCCAACAATCACACCGCCTGAAGTCCATGCAACTATTATGAGGGGGGATAATTCAGAGAAACAGGTTGTTGTTAACACAACAAAAGAGCCTGAGTTTGAAGATGTTGAGAAAGAGCCTGAGGTTGAAAATGTTGAGAGGGAGCCTGAGCATGAACCTCAGGACACTAAGCCAATTTCAATCACTATTATCAGACTAATAACCAAGCCTGCTCTTGAAGTTGAAATGATTGGATCTTCATCAAGACTTCAGCTTACAAATACTATTCTTGAAGTCCAAATTCCTCAACCCGAACCTCAACACACAACTTCAAAGCTGATTAAGCGAATAGGGTTAAACCAAAGAAGTGATGACATCACCAAAGAAGTAGTTAATAAGCCTCTACTAAAAGTTTCTTCTGTCCTGAATGCCCCAGTGTGATTCCCTTTGAAAATAAATGGTAAGTTTGTATCAGCTTACCATGCAAAATTTTAGGCTCATATGGAAATGAAGAGAGAATGGAGAAGCACTCTCAAGAAGAAAATCTTTGGCACTTTACTAAGCTTGGAGCTGATTAAAGTTGTACTTGAAGAGGCACCAAAGCTGGACGTTGATCCTAAGGCTCTTTATGCAAGAAGGGTGGTGGTGTTCTTAAGATACAAGATTTTTGAAACAAAGTCCTTAACAGAGAACACTCTAAAAAGATCAAGAAGGAAAAACAGCTCAGGAAGAAAAGGATTGATCAGTACAGATGGACCATCAGTAGCAGACTCAAGCCTAAAATAATCACTGATATCCAACATTATCCAAACACTTAACCTGTTGCAATAAATAGTCTTTCGGGTCATGACAAAAGGAACTTTGATGTTCACAAACCCTTCAAGTTTGGTGATTTTGGTATAACTAAATGGGATGAGCTGAGAGACATCATTCCAAAGAAGAAGAACAAAGTGGTGGAAGATTTGATGAACTCATTAAGCAAGAAATATAAAAGACTGAGGGCAACCCATGATGACTTGAAATAAGACCAACTCTTCCTGCCCCTGGACAAGTTCTTTCTCTAACAGAGACTCTCACCAAGCTCTGATACCACTTGTTGGTCCAGTCCTAGACAGATCTTTGAGCCCTTTAGGGTTGGTAGAATACTTATGTAATCACAAGCAAACTACAGGAGAGACTCTAACAATAAACTAAAGTTTATGCGGAATATAAACAATAGAGTTAAAGAAGAATAACTAAATAACAATGATCCTCTATGGATCTATATTACTATTAAAAAGTGTTTTTCCAGATCTTTACAACCCTTGGCCGAATGCTTCTTATATACTAGAGAAACCCTAATGTGTGTAGAGAATACGCGTAGAGAAGATATGCATTATCTCTTCCTAATATATCTCATCATAATCAATTATTCTCAACTAACTACTAAATATACGTGTTGACTATTACTACTGACAGCATGAACTATGCTACCAGCATGAACTATACTACCAGCAGGAACCCAATTGTACTAACAGCAGGAACGATATAATAACTCTACCAGCAGGAACTACATACCTGCCAGTAGGAACTATAAGTATTCTACCAGAAGGAATACTAACTATTACAAAATTAATAATTCCTAACAAGGAAGCATCAAGAATTGGAACATGAAGTTCGCATTCCTCGACTTGTATGTAATAGAAGCCTCCCTGAAGGAGTATCATTTGTCAACAACCTTGTGATTGAACAGCCTGAAAATGGAATCTTCTTTATAGATGTCTTTGGTGATGAGGCCTTTCAAAGAATAAGTGACATTCAAAAAGTAGATGTTGATATCTTGTTGAGCTACTTAGTGATGGCTTTAAAAAGCAGTAGTACTCCTACAAATCAAAGGTTATGTGCAGCATTGAGGAGTTTGATTGATATTCATCCTGATAAAGAGAAATTAAAGTAAAAGAAAGTCAAGCTTAAAGCTATTGGATGCTCACTGAACTAAGTACTCTTGTAATTTTATTTCATGTTTTGTAATAGATTGGTAGGACTTGTAATCTCTAGTGAATGAAGTACTTTTAGTTATCAGTATCCCTTACTTGCTTTCTAGATTCAATGTAAGAAGAATATGTATTTACTCACTTACACTACAAAACACTTCGGCTATATTTGTATTCAAATAGGGGGAGATTGTTAGGCCAATTTAGTGCCCAATGATCTTTTACTTAGATTTGAAAACAAAATATCCTAAGTGTTAGATAACCTTAAACATTCCAAGGTCACTAAGTGAATAGTCACTCAGTGAGTTACCTTCAAGTGCTCAACTTGAGTCTACATGAAAGACTCAACCATTCAGTGAGGTGGTACACAGTGAATGAAGTCCCTGAGCCAAAGAAGAAGGTGATGGGTTCAGTGAGTTATGACAATAGACTCACTGAACCCTATATGATCTCCAACAACTAGTAAGACCCTGAAGACAAGAGCCTGAAGAATAGGCAGGATAGTTTGAATGGATAAATTCAAGTACTTATCCACCTGAAGACAAACTATCTTGAATAGGGTACGAAGACAAGGTCAGTGGCAGCACTGACCTTAGAAAGTGTGTTTGTCTCATTCCTAGATTAGAACTGTAATAGAGACAAACTGTACAATATGTACTAGTCCAGTCAACCTTGGGACACGCACTTATTACCCATGTAGGTATGACCCTACCTAAGTAGTATAAATAGAGATGCCTTGTAAACGGAGTAGGTTAAGTTTGTGCATTAAAAGTTGTATCTTTCACAAACACCTACTCCTCCAAAATTAACTAAGTCCCCAAACAAGTTCGGTAGGTTAGCATAGTTGTCAACTTAGCATAATACTTTAAGTTATGTTAAGTTGTTAGTGAGGAGATCACACACACATTGTCATTCAATCCACATTGTTATTCCATAAACAATAGGGTATAGTTCTTAATAAATTTATAAGAATTAAACATTGAAAATTAGTTTTGTGTTCTTTACTTGTTTACCTTTATATTTGTCAAAACTGATTTTCTTTACGTTACTTCAAGCCATGAGTTAGTTTTATCTTAACTTTATAGTTTTTGGATAACTAAGTTAAGGGGAACAACAATATCTATCCACGAAACTAACATAGTCAAAACAATATAAGAAACACGACACGAAATTATCTATATAATGCAAGTATAAATGTAAAGCGATAAATGCGAATCTAAATGTAAAGAGATAAGTAAAAGGAAATGCAAACTTGGTACGATGATTTAGTGGTTCGGTCACGAAGCTTCTCTTCGCCCTACTTCACTCTCCGAGTCCCCAACTCGAGAGTTACTTCACTAGTCATCAAGCTCCTTTCTCGGCGGAGAAAACCTTACAACGTCACTTACATTATTTTCCGACACTAAGCTAGATGTCGAGTTCTTCTTCGGGTACAACCAAACCCGTTATGTTTATGGCCCAACATAACTAACCACTATGTCGCTTGTAATGTTTTTTGACATAAGCGAGTTCTAATTTTAGCTAGAACCAATCTACCACATACACTAGTTATGTTTTATGGCCCAACATAACAAACCTTATGTTTTAATGACTAAACCACAAACCATCTAACATATACTCTATATGAAAGTATTACAAGATGAGATCCAAGACTTATTAGTCAAATAGGTACAAGTTTCTAATCTAAACATCAAGAACTCTTCGATTTATTCTATACACATAAGTGATTAGATGAAATCACCTCTATGTGACCCGATCTACTACATGATAGCTAAGTAATCAAAGGAGATTTCTTTTATGTAGAGACATCCTATAAATCACTACATACCCCTTGGTACTAGTGGAACTAATCTAGAAAGCAACCATGAATCAAGCCTAATGCTAGAAACGTGATAGAAAATCAAGAACATAAAACCCCTATAATTATAGTTTGAGTTGTGGGTTTCATCAAAAGAGGAGAGGGGATATGAGCTTTTTTATATAGACAAATTCATGGTATGGATAAAAGGGTGAACCACCCAATGAGTAATAGGGTGATTGGGTAAAAGAGTGAACTAACCAATGGGTAATAGCATGTATTGGATAATGACATACACCTAAATTTGAAATTTGATTTTACCCATTTTCCCTCCATTATCTAGAAGCTTTTAAAAGACTTGATGGGCCTTGGTTGGCTTTAATGGGCCAACCACTATTAGGCCCCCAATGAGCTTGTCCGTTTGCTTGGCCCTATCTAATTAACGAGGTCCATATGTGTAAGAATACCAGGGCGTTGAGAGAAGTTGATGAATACGAGCAACTTGCTTTGATGAATGTATACTTTCTTGTGGTAGATAAGGATGGCGAGATATCTGTGTGTTGAAGCATGCTTATACTCAAGCCGCCGGGAGGAGTTGACGAATATTTGTGTTGATGATTTATGTATACGAGTAACTTGCATATTTTACGGAATGTTTTACAAGTTGTAAGTTTGTCATCACCAAAACACAAAGAGACTGTATAGATTAAATATCGTAATATTTGCACTAATAGATGTTTTCACAACCCTATGTCGCTAATATCACCTTTAAATTTGATAATGAACCGAATTCCTTCACTTTCCCCAATAACGATAATCAAATATGACTTTGAAGTGTACATGAATCGTCAAGTACTAAAGCCGGTTTTTTCTCTTCCTCCACACCATGTTTCATCGATCCCAGTTTGAAAACATATGCATACGAATTAGAATGGCCACGATTCCCAATATGTCTAAGAGAATCTCCTGAAGATGTCTTCTTCCCCACATTTTTTTCAAACTAGTTTCTTACATTTTTCATGGGCGTCCTTTGAAATCTAACCACGTTTGTATGTAACCTAACGTGACCCACCTAAATCCTACACAAGTTCTTGACCAAACGATCAACGTCATCGAACTTTATGAAACGAACAAAACCAAACTTGTTACCTGATTTGGATCTCATATTCGGAATGTAGACATCAATCACTTTCCCGTAATCATCGCACACCCTCCATAGATCGCAAGAAGAAAATTGATCTGGGAAATTCGTGGTAAAGATAGACGTAGAAATTTTTTGGATGTAATCCTCATTTGATTTTTGATCTCCTATGGCCGATGATCACTAGTGTTTGATCGCACCAGTGGCCGAAATTCGAATATACGTGCTGCCGCGAGTCGACTCTTGTAACTTTTGAGCCAACCCTAGTTTTTTTTTTAACATAGATTAATCAAGAAAAACAAAAGTGGGATACCTTAATTAAATTTGAATTTGACTATAGTTGAGTAATTTTTTATGCAATTTGCTTTTTCTTTTAATGATAGTATATATTGCATGACAATTGACGTTTGCTCCATGTAAGTTAAATCTTTGGGTTAATTCTCTAATTAAACACTGTTTAATTTAGTAATTTAAACTTAAAAGTATGGTGTCATGATTAGTAAAATACAACTTTGAATACACAAGTAGTTTAATAATCTTTACACAAATCAAACCCTTCAATCAAAACTTTGTTGGTGGGTATTCACATCCCCATTTGTCCATTTCTCTAGTAGTTTGAAATATATATCTGATTAAAACTTAATGATTATATGTTGAATAATTTAGAAAGAAAAGTGTTATAAGTTATAAAATACAGAAGAGATGAGGTCCCAACGCACGGTGGTTTTGTTTAAAGTTATTATCGAATGTATAGTACGTGCTATTGCACTTCTATCTGTACTGTCGTTTTGGCTCTAGCCACTTTGATTCTCATAACAATTAACACACCAACCATTATGACTAAGTTTATTTGTTGGGACGTGTCTTTTATAATTTTTTGCTACTTTTTGTTTTTGATGCATCTTGATTTGATTAGTTACATGACATGCAATTTAGCACCAAAACTCTAAAAGCATCTCCAATGCATTAGACTCTGTTCGGTTTAACACATTGTCACATCATTGCCATATCACTATCTTATCATTTAAACAAAACATTCACAATACATTAAACATTACACAGTTTAATAAATTTACAGATCATTATTCAAATATCAAATTTGTTCCACTATCTCTATTATTTAATGTTAAAAATTATAAGCAGGCCCACCACATAGCAGTTTGTTAAAAGAATAGTGGTTACTCAATGAAAAATGCTTGCTTATGTGGATTTCCACAATGCATTAAGTGATAGTCATCATCTATTAAATCATTAAGCAAGTTTGAGTTAACATAATTTTGAGGCCTGATAATGATTAATAACAATAACTGCTAGCTAATAATCAGGCTATGACACACAGCCTGTGTCCCCCGGGTTTTTCTAACATGTGCCCCATGGGCACATGTTAATGTGGGGACATCAGGCTGTGTGTCACAGCCTGATTGGCCTGCAGTTATTTGTAGGTCGATAAGATTTAATAACAATATCTGACTAAGCACAATCAAGCTATGACACACAGCCTGTGTCCCCACCTTAACATGTGCCCCTGGGGCACATGTTAGAAAAACCCTTTTGATATTTATATGCAAACATAAAGGGAGAAACACAAGTGTTATAAGGTAAGCTCATTTACGGCTTTTTTTTTTAACGGCGGTTATATCAAAAACTAGCTAGAATGATGAACAATAACAAAACAAAATATTGGAGAATACAATGATTGTTAAAGCAACCAATCCAACTACAAGAAATGTTTTTCTCCTATTGAAATTTAAGTAGATCAACAACAATCATGGACGGACCAAAGTGGAGATCGGGAAGGGCCACGACGCTCCCAAAATTTTGAAGTTTCACTTATATTTGCTTAAATGAAATATAACATTGGCTCTCCCATAACAAGTCCACTCAAATTCCGTCTATGACAACAATAGCATGATTTCATAAAGAATAACTTATGGCCGTTTAAAAGTGAAGAGGACTTAATTTGTTCCTATAATTCCACGACTTCAACCATGCTAACGTTCAAACGTTAATATCTCTAACAGGTGAATACTAGATGCATGGATATTATCGAACTAAATCAAATCATAATGAATAGGGTTGAACCATAAAAACTATTGCAACCTGTTGAAATTTATCAAAATCGCCTATTTTTTCTAAGTAGAAAAAATTCATAACTAAGCTTGCTAGTCCACTTTTGACTTGTTTCAACTTTCAAACTTATTTCCTGTTCAAACAAGTCTTTTCTTTTCACTAATTTGCATAAATAGAGCAAAATTCATAACCATTTTCGTTTAGATGTTTTGAACCCGTACTAGGTCACTTTAATTAATTGGAAACACAACAACTTGGAATCTTTTCAATAGAAACAATTTTGGATTTATAGATGCATCATCCTACTTGAAATTTGCACACACATGTTATGTCTCATAGAGAATATAGTGTGCATAATAAATAAGTTGAAATTCTATTGTCACATTATATAATTAGTGAATGGAAGCTTTCATCAGTCAGACCAATCTGGTGAGCTGTTTTTATATATTTGCTTACCAAGTACATTTCATGTAGTCATGCATATACATAAACTGCACATTAAATACTTTTCATTTCATAAAATTTCGTCATGTTTAATTGTAGGTTGGGGACACGTACCCCAAATTCTTAAGACTATTTTCATTTGCTCGTTTAATAATTAATAACAAAGCAAATTATATGATTGGCTGCTCAATACTTCCAATTTCTTTTACGGTGGTTTGATCATGTATAATATATATAAACCGATACGCACGCATGTTACTGTGATTTATGATCGATCAAAACATTTTTGTAGATTTGGTCTTAGTTAAAATTATCTACATCGAGATTCAAGGGGTTTATGTTTATCTACAAAGTAATAGCATGTGGCAGCCTCTAATTTTCTGATCTGAATCTTGGTTTTTTTATAAAGAATTATTCTAGATTGAATCGTTTTATAACTACTGATAAAAATAGATGTTAACATTTTAATAACGTAATGTCTTAAATTTACATGTGAAGAGTAGTAGGCTGAAACACAAATTGATCCATCAAATGAGGTTAACTGTAGGTATGATGGACATTATAATGTAATATATCTGGGAAACCGTGGAGGGGTGAATACGTTTCCGTTTAAAAACTTAAAACGTTTTATATCAAATTATCGACGCAATATGAGAAGTATGAATAATACATATATCCACTAGAGCATGTCATAGCAATATAAACACAATCACAATATTAACTTATATCCAAGACACAATCATCATCCAAACAATATAAGCAACAACCCACACACATATAGATATAATGCAAATATAAATGTAAGGCGATAAGGTAAATAAATATGTAAAGCGAAAGGTAAAAGAAAATGCAAACCGGAAACGATGAATTATAGTGGTTCGGTCAAGAAGCTCCTCTGCGCCCTACTCCACTCCTCGAGTACCTAACTCGAGAGTTACTTCACTAGTCAATAAGCTCCTTTTAGACGGAGAAAACCGTACACACGTAGCTTATACCAATTTCTGGCACTAAGCCAAATGTCGAGTTCTAATCTTAGCTAGAATTGATCTACCACGTGCTTATATTTTAAGGCCTAAAATACTAACCACCCTTACAAGTATTTACCTCACCTAAATACTATCACGATCAACCCGATCTAACTATTACACACGATTACAAGAGATTTGGTTGATGTACAAAATACAACAAGATCGTAGCAACGTTACGTAAGCACAAACTAAACTACAATACATCGTATCTTGGCGATTACGAATATTCTTCTCTTGCACTTGGAGAGGGAAGGATTTGTTGAGAATTCTATATTTGATGATACAACAAGAACAGTACTAAACAAAACGACTAAAACGAAAGAAGAATTTTTGCATAAGATGGAAGATCGAAAGATCTCCTATCCAATAAAAGATATAAAAGATAATATTAAAAGTTAGGAAGATATTATTTGTACTATCCTTTGTAAAAGCCTGATGTCCTATTTAATAAAGAAGACTAGGCGTGTAAGTTTAGGTGTGTCAATGTGTGTGTACACCAAACTGAAAAAGATGTAGACGTCTATTGTGTGTTGTGTAGCCTTAAGGTCAAGGTAACTTGATCCTGTTACAATTCATTGATGTAACCGTTCTACTATTGATCAAAGAAAATTGGGGGATTTGAGTAAATGTATAAGTGAAGATAATGAAGAAAAACCTTGTTATGATATCAATGTTCTTATGTTATTTCCGCTATGCATATACTCTATGTTCATTGTTATCATTATCCTAGATTAGTTCTAAACAAACTAGAGCTATAAATGATCCAAGAACTATCACGTGTTTTAGTTCTATCAGGTGGTATCAGAGCCTGGTGGCTCTTGATCTAGGATCCACAAGGTGTTTTTGTGTCAATTTCATAAAGAAAAGATGAGTCGAAATTCTGTTTTTGGTTTTGAGCCAATTCGACCATATTAAGGTTTCTCCAAACCCTAATTTAATAAAAACAGGATGTATGGTTTTCATGTATACGATAACATGTTATTAGTAGCTTGGAGAATCAAGATAACATGATGTTTGCTGCTTGGAATTACTTTGATTGTCGGTTTATAATATTAGGGTTTTTCTGAAAATCCTAATTCGAAACAAGCAGCAAGGAGATTTGGCATGGAACTTTGATTTGATAGGGTTTGTTTGTATAAATTACCAGGTTGGGATATCAGTGTACAAGTAAAAACCCTAATTCATAATTAGTTTTGATACATCTAAGTCGATTTTGGCTGAGTTGATATTGTTACTTACTTTGTTTTGATGAGACATTCGTACAAGGCTTAATCTGAGTAACACTTTTAAAGTGAATGGTGATCAGATTCTTTGACGTATGTGTGTTGGCAATGAAAAGTTTATATTGTCAAAGTTTAGTGCTGATGTTTCGTGGTGATTAAAAGGAAGTTATATGCTACTGGTATATTATTACTACTACTCATTATATCATTTACAGCTGCCAACGAAGATCTAAGTGATGCCAGAGGTAACTTAATGCTGCTATGCGTTGAAAACTAGTTAGTACTGCTTTGTAATTGTTAACACTACTCGTTGTGTTAGATAGTACTGTTAAAAGTTGTTTCTACTACCAGTTGATTATTAGTACTGCTAATTAAATAGTTAATACTACTCGTTGAAACTTTGTACTGCTGGTTCTTATTGCTGCTGCTCGTTATAATAGTTAGTGTTGTTCATTCGTTTCTGCTGCTAAGGTGAACAGAATACTTAGTTGTTAAGCGCATTAAGGATTCGTTGAGATTTCAAATGGAATGACACACGATGAGGTTTACTAGATGTTTACGTCACAACAGATTATTTGTTAGTGTTTTGGACAAGAAAGACGCATGGATTCTAAGCTTTATGGTTTACATATGGATTTTATTTTGTTGGGTGTATCACATCAGAAGGTTGATACAAGGTGTGATTCAAGAAACAAGATTGGTGATGATATTGCTTGTTCTCGGACAAAAGTTAGTACTGCTATTGGAGCAGTTTCTACTGTTTGTTTGGTCCGATATCGGATGACACATGATTGTGTAACTCGGCTGATTACAATGTTATCAAACAGCACAGGAAGAATTTGATTTTGGTTTTTATACTTTAGATTTCGGATTGGTACAGGTATTTGTTTTAAATGTTCTTAAACGTTTAAAAGTCTTGTTTTTGGATTGTTTGAATTAATTGGTTACGGAGATGATTATTTATCACTTATTTGAAGTTGAAGTGGAGTTACTTGGGTACGTATTCTTATCATATCTTAAACGGCTTACAAAGTTTAAAGATAACGTGTTCGTTTTATATGGTGTTGATGAAGACTTGCAAAATCTAGCAATGTGTGATTTCTCTTATGGTGATCAATGCTCACATTTGCTATCACTTTAAGGAGTTACGTTGTTGTTCTCAGTGTCTTATTATAGTTGAGGATTTTGTCAAGAGATTGCGGTCTACTTATACTTTGGTCTACGTATGAGTTTGGAGTCACGTGGATAGTACAAGACATAAGACACAAGTTTGGGTTATTCTACTTCAGCATCAAGTTCGTTATACTTAGTTTTCTTCATCAGTAATCATTACAAAGAGCCTACAGAATTGAAGATTCAAGAGATGGTAAACATATTGGTTTCAGGGGAAGCTTATTGACAAAGTGTTTAACCATCAGGATATGTTCATGCACCACTTGAGGTGAAAGGTTTCATTACTACTGCTAGTTGTTTATTACTACTGCTAGTTTAAGTTTCTACTGTCTTGAATTCATTATTCTTATTATGCGTCATGGAGGGTAATTTGAGACATTGGAAGGCTGGATTAGTAGTGTAGTATATGATTTGTAGTTGTAAAGATTCAAGTTGCTTATCTTCACAAGACCCCTATTGGATTATGACAAAAAGGGGAAGAAGATTACAGAGATATGATTTGCAGCTTATTATGTGTGGTGGGCATGGCATGGTTCAAAGGAATTCAGATGAAAGGGAAGTTTGGAAGTTTGTTTCATCAGGGAGATCATGATCTCAATTCAGGGAAGCTTTGATTCATCAGGCTTTATGATGAAGTTCGTACCCAAGAACATGTTTGTTTTGTATCTTCAAATATGGGAGATTGTTAGGGAATTCTAGATTTGATGATACAAAGAAACAAGTAAAGAAACAAAAGGACTAAAAAGGAAAATGAAGGATTCTTACTAATATGACGGTTTCTAGAAGATCTCCTTAAGAAGGTCAACTCGACCATCCTGAATCACAGCTTGATTCCTTGTGTTAGAGGAAACACGAAGACGATTGTTGGTCGGTGTAAAGAACTTTTAAGAGATTGCTTGCGCGAGTAACATCATAGCAGTTGTATGCTTATCCTCTTGAGAATCGCCTTGTAACTCCCCTTGATATTCATCATCATAATCAACGACTGATGGAGGATGTGTGACATAGTATGGTTGTTAGAATAAGAAGAGTTTGCATGAGAATGTGATGAAAAAGCATTTGAATGAGCAATAAGAGCTAAAGGATCATGATTCTTGACAGCTTTCTTTGCCCCTGATGCTAGAACATGTGGTTCAAATTGCACTAACTGATCATACAACCCATCAAAACAGATTGTAGGTCCAGTTTGATTATGACGAACCATGGTAACATATTTGCTCCATTCTGGTTGCAAGCAATTGAGAAACTTTGTATTGATTGCCACCGGTATCGGACGAACATTATTGCGATCCATGATGTTCACAAGTGTTGTCAACCTTTCATGCACAGAGTCTAAAGATTCCCCTTCTTTTGCTGCAAACTTATCAAACTCATCCATAAGACGTGAGTGTCTCACATGAGTAGTAATTTCAGATCCATGCATCAACCTTTTGATTCGTTCCCACATTTCTTTAGCATTCTTACATGCATCCACTGAATTGTATATATCATTTGGTATTGCTTGAAGTAGATAATTCATGACCCTAACATTAGCAATGTATTGCTTCTTGTTACCCTCAGTCATTTTGGACAATGGTTCAAGTATTGGTACAGTAGGATTTGTTGGATCAACAACCATGGGTCTTTGATAAGGGCCATTTTGTATCGAATTCCACATTCTCTCCCCGTCTTCAAGCTTATTATCCAAAAACCTTCTGAATCGACTTTCCCATGGAATATAATTCCCCATCTCAAGCATTGGAGGTCTTTCATTAGCTCCTGAATCAGCGAGAGTTTGTTGATTGGAGTTGGTTGAATTAGTAGACATGTTGTATTAAATGACTACAAAGCAAACTTGGATCGTTTTGGAGATGAAGTATTGTAATCGTGAAGTTAACGAGCAATAACAGCCTTGTCTTGAATCACACTTTGAACTTTGTTACGAAACCCAAACAATAAGATATGAAACCTCTGAATCGTGTAACGAAACCTCAAAAAATGATGTTACGAAACCTCTTAACTGTGTTAGGAAACCGCTTGTCTGTGTTACAAAACATCTAAAACAATGTACGAAACCTCAAAGATGTGATACGAAACCTCTTACGAAACCTTATGTTATCAAAACAGTGATACAGAACTTCTTACGAAACCTCTGTTATCAAAACAGTGATACGAAACCTCTTACGAAACCTTCTGTTATCAAAACAGTGATACGAATCCGCTTACGAAACCTTCTGTTATCAAAACTTTGATACGAAACCTCTTTTGTGATACGAAACCATGAATTGATGAAACCAAAACCAAGATTTTGATATGAAACCTTTGATATACAAAACCACAAAGAATACGAAACCTCTCACAGTATATGAAACCCAACGGTTACCGAAAGCTCAATTATACGAAACTTGTTTTCGTAATTCCCAAAGAAACTCTACTTTCGTAAAATAACAAAAAAACCCCTTACTTTCGTGAATTCGTAGCTATAAAACCTAAGAAAACTTACGAATCTGATCTTTAACAGTTTAAAATGATAAACTCAACGTTATCCCTTAAAATTAACAAGTTTCTATGTTACGAAAGCTAGATTAATCGTTACGAAAGTAATTCTATGTTACGAAAGCTAAAAAATGACTTACGTATGACAGTTTACGAAAGATTTCTACCTTATGAAAGCTTAAAATTGTCCTACGAAAGTAATTTCCTGCCTAAAAACAGTTACCGAAACCTATTTTCTTGTTTACAAAACCTATCAAATCTATTTTTTCGATTAATTTGAGCTTAAAAAATGTAATTTCCATAAACGAGGTATTAATTCTACAATTTGATAGTTACGAAAGCTAATATATTGCGTTTTAAGATCAAAAACACATCAAATCATAAAACTAAACTATACGAAAGCTACTATTCATCCTTATGAAAGCTAGATCGATCGATATTCTTGCAATTAGGCTCGATTTGATCACGAAAACCACACTAGTTCTCTCCCGGCGATAGATACCACTTGTTAGATGCTATGTTTGCTAAGTAGAGTTCAGACGAAATCTTAATAGAATAAAGGAGAGGAGCTAAAGAGTATTTTCATCATTTTCTAAATTTTCATTTCGAAAGGGGAAAAATAGAAATGGGAGGGAGAAGTGAGTGTTACAAAGACAAGACATGTATATATACTCCTCTAAGATGAGTATATATACTTATTACTAAACTATTCTATTTTTCCTACACTTAGTCAAACCTTGGTCAACTTTACCAAAATAGACTTTATTACATCAAAACTATTAATAAAACTATAAACTAAGACCAATTCATAATAATAATTAACACTTTTTATCGTTTCTAACAGGGACAACTCACATTCCCTTACACAATGTACTCTCCTTGTGCTTTTTGTACCTCTTGTCCCCTTCATTCCCTACATAGGCTCCTCCACATCCCATCAAAACATTCTCTACCACATATCTACTATTCACCTTCTTCCTCATAACCATTTAAATTTCACACACACACACACACATACACATACACACACATACTATCATCCTCACCCTAGATCAAGCCACTTCATCAATCCAAGTTACCTTACTCACTTCTTCTCACTTGGATTGAATTTAAACAAACACAACAAACACGCTTCTTTATCCACCCTTGATCAAGCCACTTCATCAATCCAAGTTACCTAACTATCTTCTCCTCCCTTAGATTGAAATTTAAATCTCAAACAAACACATTTTTCTCTTCAAACAAACACACTTCACTCTCTAAACAAACACACTTTCTATCACCCTTGATCTTGCCACTTCACCCATCCAAGTTACCTTTCATCCTTTCATATTCATCCTTCATTTCAAACAAGATCAAGAGGCTCCTTTATAACCCATCACCATCACATCATGCCAACTCACTTACACCTCATTCTTATCTTTCTCTCTTATCCAACATGTACTTAGAATATTTGAAATTTAATTTTAAATGTTCCCCCTATAACATCCACCCTTTCTCTCTAAGTTTGGAATATTCTAAAAATATTCCCTTGTACTCTAACTAGCTTCTTTAAACCTTGGTTGGATCCTAACTAAGCTAATTACATATGAGAAGTAACCAAAATACCCTTGTTTGATTGTTCTTTTCTCTCTTTTTGATATCGGATAAGCAAAAGGCTTTTTAATACTTCAAAAATGCCTTTATCTAATGGCTATTTGAGTTGGTTGACCTTGAGTATAAGAATGATTGAAAGGTCATAGTGTAAAGTACAATTGTGGGCTTAACAAGTGTGGGTATTTAAAACGCCAAAGTCTCGAAGAAAACAAACTCGGGAATCTGGCCAGCGTGGGCAGCGCGCCAGACACGAATTAACTTCCCAAAATTTGAGACTCTTGGCCTATAAATACCCCCTCTTGGCCTTTGTGTTCCTCACATTTTTCAAACATTATTTCCTCTCTTTTCTCTTCACTAATCCTCTAAGTCTAAACATCAAAGTGTTCTAATCTTCTCATCTCATCATTCTATTAAAGTGAACACATCTCCGTAAGTGAGCCACACAAGTACCTAATCCATACTTGTGTGTTTTGTCGAGGGTATTCTTTCTCATACCCTTTCTTTAGAATCGAGTCTCTAGGCTAGGTTAGGACTTGGTTCAACTATCTTTCATTCAATCAATCGAGTTGTAAGGGAAGTTTTGTATCAGTGGGATCAAGCCTAGATCATTGGGGATCTAGTTGGGGTTTGGTAAGCTTCCAAGGGGAAGGCTTT
>BQNB010034741.1:9782-51383 GCA_026074375.1 Tanacetum coccineum
ACCTTCCACACTTCAAATTCTAGCTTATACACATCATACCCTAGCTCTACTATGTGTCAAGATCAGATTATAAGCTTTGCTTACTCCTTATACCTTCAAATGGGTATAAATAGGGGCTTTGTGTGTTCATTCAAACTCGCACCCCCCATCTTCTTACTATAACCCTTAAGGCAGCAATCCTTTGCTCCCATATGATCCTAGGATCATAAAAGACGTTCAAGAAGCGAAGCCCTGAAGAAAACGAAGCCCTGGAGTCGTTATACTAGGCATATGAAGTCAAAAGTCCCGATTCTGACCCATTTCTAAGCCATAAGCTTAAGACCAGGTTCTCTAAACTTATGATCTGCTTTTATAACGTTATAATGATCTTGATAAAATCATAATATAAAGCTTTGAACTCAAAAATCTATGTGTTATGCCTTTTTGATCCAAAACCCTACACCCGAAACCCTAATTTCATGTTTTTACTTAAACTATAGGTTAAACTTATAAACTTTTGTTATAATCTATTCTAATAAGTTATTATAATGTTAAAATAAGTACTTTGATAAGTCATGTGAGAATTTGACCCGTTTTACTTCCTAGCTTAACGAATCATTAATTTAAACTTGCGTTGTGTTAAATCTTCATATTTTAGTTTATTATAACTTATAAATGTCTATTGAAATGTTAAACTAAGCTTGCATGGCAATTTGGACATGTTTTGTAATTAAAAACAATGCAAGGGGTATATATCGTAATTTTTAGAAACTTATAACTAAAAGGACTAAAAGTGTCATTTTATCAAAGTTATAACTACAGGGGTCTATTATGTCACTTTTTAAAGTACAAGGTTTACTTGGTATATTTTTTAAACTTGAAGGACCAAAGTCGTAAAAATGCAAACCCTATGGGTCTATTTGCAATTTTCCAAACCCTAGGGTCTAAAATGTAACATTTTGAAAATGTATAAAAACACATTCAAAATATTACCAGACATAACTTTAATTAACGCTTGACGTGCTTAACATTTCCAGATATTGAATAAAATGCTTAAAACTGCTTATGTTATAACTATTATATCATTCATAACATCAATGTGCTTTCAAAAATTATTGTCCCCGGATTCATATCATACCACAATACTATAAAACTTCATATTAAGGAGTTCATCTTGGAATTACGATTCTACCTGAGTGTTGGTTTTAAACGAATTTAAAGTGACCTAGCTCCTCAAACTCAAACTTTACCCTTGAGACTTCCTTAATTATGATGCCCGAATGTGTTATGATAATTTTAATATCAAAACCGACATTGATGCCAAATCATACAGTAATCAATCAAAACAAAGACTTGACATATATTACCCCCAGGTTGTGCCCGAGACGAAGAAGTCGCCGTTACTATTCATTTCATATAACATTGCTATCAATTTCCCTATAACTGTTAGCGTGAGTCCAAACCCTCGTGCCTGTTCAATCTTTTTATAAAACCCGCAAGGGGATAATGCTATAAACCATGAATAGCAATAATTTCTGTAGGGGAGGGGGGGGGGGGGGGGGGGGGGGGGGGGGGGGGGGGGGGGGGGGGGGGCTATTTCAATTTACTATGCCAAAGTAACCTGCTTTTTTCCCCTTTAGAGTCCCCATAATCATTAACCAAATAATTAACTCTCGTAGTAAGCGTGAATGATTAATAGATCTATTTTGGGCTGGACTCCCCTTGGATGTTACCCAATTACGTGTACCCAATTGCAAGGAAACCCAAACTCAATTAGAAATCACGCCGGGTATTTTGGCAAAGTTACCTGGTATTTGGCCTGTAACGTATCACCCTACCCTAAGCTTCAGATTCATGAATCTATGGCTTATACATACATTAAGTTTTTTTTCAATACAGGGTGTATATGCAACGTAACCCAAATATCGCATTTGCCATTCAATTATATTAACTTAAACATATGGATTTCAACTCAACCTTTGTGTTTACTTATTTAGCATGTTATATCTCAGGTAACTAATGGCACGGATGCAGGACATGTAAGATGGATAAAACCGTTATATTCACACTTTGTAAATACAATGTAGGGACCTCTCTTTTGTAAAAACTCTGAAGAAATAATGAATTGATACTTATTTCTGATAAACGACTCTTTTTTGATTCATTTTCTATATTATGAATGTTGTACTTAAGTAATACCCCAGATTAGCTTTCCTCTGCTAAATGTAAAAATAGGTGTTACATAGAACTTTCATTTTTATCGCATATTTTTTCCTATACTAAAGTAAGTATAACCTAAATTATATCTACGTGACTAACATCATGAATAGTGAGAGAGTTATAAGTGATTGTACCTTTTTGACGATCTTGCTTTTAGTGTTGCCACCAAACACCACATCACCATTCCGTCAATAATCTTTAGGATGAGATTTG
Organism: Tanacetum coccineum; assembly: GCA_026074375.1. Lineage (NCBI taxonomy): Eukaryota > Viridiplantae > Streptophyta > Magnoliopsida > Asterales > Asteraceae > Tanacetum > Tanacetum coccineum. The sequence goes on from BQNB010034741.1 coordinate 12,195, forward strand.
ATCCTTTGTTGCCCCGTCATTTGCTTGAGCATACCGTTATCCCTTTAACCAATCATCTGGTTCTAAGTTGACTTTCAGACTTACCAAAATTCATAAAACAACTCAAGCATTTGGTCACCCCCAAATCTCATGGGTCCCTTTAGTGTTATCTACCGTTTTTTGCCTCCTGAAATGGATATGGAGGACAAGGACCCTATTGGTTAAACATAGTAGGCTGGTACTGATATTCTTGTTGTGTTCCATAATTCCAACCAACTTGATGATAGTTTCTTTTAGGATATAGAGTGTTGGATTTCCTATGAAGCGGTTTAGGGTGTGTTTGGATTTTAGACTTTAACCTTTCTAACCATTGAGGCCGAGTTTTTTAAAATTGGTGGTTTGTTAGACAACTTAGAAGTGTTTTAAAAAGCAGGCTTTCTAGATATGAACTGATAGAGTGTAGAACACACATAATCCATTAATACCTAAAATAACCCAATTAAAACCCCAAAACAAACCAAAATGGTCAAAAAATAGTGCTTGTATTTGTGTTTTTGTGGTGCAAGTACTATATCTCAAAAACCACATGAAAACCTTCAAAAAATCAAAGCAAGCACGAAAAGAGAAAGGAAGAGTGGACAAAAGCCAAAGCAAAGCATGAAAAAGTCAGAGCCCGTAGGTCAAAAAGTTGTCAACAAGGTCAATCAAAGTCAACTCCATAAAAGACAAAACCCAAAAATATTTCACTTTGGTCCTCCCAACTTTAGAAAAGGTCCAAAATAGGTCCTTGGACCCAAAATGGTCCTCACCACCGGATTACCTTAAGCCCACACCCTAGCCCACTTATCTTTTATTAAATCACAAGGGCCAATCTTGCAATTTTCGAAAAGTTCTATTATAACTAGAAATAAGAAACAAAGACAAGGAACCCTTTGTTGTTCGATTAAACCAAAGTTTGAAAATTATTTACCCGTTTTTCAGTTCATAAAAAACGAGCGAAGAACTTTTATACTGATTCATCATCACTATCCTTTCACGCGCCCCAGTCAAAAGAAACAAAGGGCTATGGAGATTAAAGGGTTAGAAGGACAATAAGGAGCTCAAAAGTGCAAAAGGCAAGGGTCAAATAAGTCTAATCCCAAGTATTCACTAGCTCACCTCAAGCATAAACCACGTTCAGCCATGGGAAAGCCACAAATTCATAATGGGTTTTTGTGCCTAAAACAGCACTCACAAAAGAAGCAACAAACGTCACATCAAAAGAATTGAACATGCTGGGAATCCTCAGGTGGTCCACAATTTGATCAAACGTCTACAGATAGATACTCAAAGTGATTGAAGAAATGATTGTTGAGATTGAACGTTTTGGAGAGCAAGGCAAGAGGCTAGAAGGATCCAAGGCAGGCTATAAATAGAGCCTCACTCTTCACACACAAGGACGTAGTTTTTTTTACACATAGCTTTTTAATTTAGTTGTAGCTTAAAATTTTCATTCCTAGCTTAATGTTGTTTTAATATTGTAATTCTCCTTTTAAAAGTATTGTAAGCAAGTTTTTTAATGAAATTCCAGTTAAAGTACCTAATCCTCTTCTAAATTTCGTTTTTCAAAAGCTCTCTTGATAACCCAAATTGTCTTAATAAAGCTAATAAGCTCCATTTTAAAGACTCTTTCAGTCTATAAGCTGAAATAGATCTTATTTTAATTTACTATTAAGTTCTTACCTAAACCTTAATCTTTTTAACTTACATTTATCAAATGGATCCTTCTTGGATATGAGCTTTTGGAAGGGGATCTTAACTGGAAAGATCCCAAGGACTTGTAAACCTCTCTTATTAAAAGCTAGGGACATGTAGCTTGCCCTATTGGGGAAACCTTTGTTGAGCTAAAGGTTTTTGTAAAGTTTCTGCTTTAAGTTCATTAATTACTTGTCTCTATTCTTATTAGTTTTAGATTGCTTATTAAATTTGCTTAGTTGCTTAAATTAGTAGCTTAATTGTGCTTAATTTTCTTTACTAGTGCTTATTTTTCTTTACTAGTGCTTATTAGTTATATGTTTCATCTGTTTTTGCTTAAAAAGGTTTAGATCATTAGTATTTCATTTCTGTCTTAAAAAATATATAAAATCCAAAAAAAATAATAGTGTAAATCTCTTAGATCTTCATTCTAGCTTAATTAGTTTGTTAGATTTTGTCATTTAAGTTTGTTATAAGCTTTTAGTTATCTGGTATTAATTCTTTGTTAAATGGATTCTCATCTTAAGCTTAACTTAAAACTGTCAAGATAAATAAAGGAGTGTTTGGTTTAAGTATGTTTGACCTCAAAAAGTCAAAACTAATTGTGCAATTTGTTTGAGTCAGCTGAGTTTTCATTTAAAATCAGTAGTTTAAGAGTTTTTAAAAGTTAGTTTGCTAATTTTCAAAAGATATGGCTTATTATCTTTGTTTTTACACCAGGGCATTTGTTTAAACTTTTTGGCTTATGGAAATTTTGATCTTAAGCCCTCCAAGCCCTTAGATCTTACTTGCACTTTGTTTATACAACTCTATTTTGAGTGTGTTTAAGTGCAGGATATCCCTTAGGAAACCGTCATTTTGAGTTGCGACTTGTGCAAAGTGCACCCGTATTAAAAAACCAAATTTATTTTTTTAAAAGTACTGAATGTCAACTTTTGCTTGAAGATTAGCGCCAATAATCTTAGGACTATAGCTTTTCAAATAAGGTATAGATAGCTTAGAGGTAGCAAATATAGACTAGGAAATAAGATTTTGATTTCCCTTGCTTATTAGTTAGCCTTAATTGCTGCCAAAATCACCAAAGTTTTTTATAAAAAAAAAAAAAAACAACTACAGTAAGTACTAACTAAAGGATATAACTGCTGTCACAGATTGTACTGCTTACTTTTTGCAATAATTTTTAGTAAGTAAAATAGGGATTTAGGATCTTAGATTCAAGTAGGTTAAGGTCTAGTTATAGCTTAATATAGAATAAGTCTTAAATCTTATTTCCTTCTTATTTACTTAGTTTAATTTAGCTGTCAAAGTCTAAAAACCTCAAAAGCCAAAAAAACAGTACTTAGGATTTTTAGATTTTATTTGTTAAGTTTAGCTATGAGTCTAGATATTATAGCTAATATAAGATAGATTATAAGTCCATTAAAGTTGTTAGAGTCCGTGTTGCGTTTTATTAAGGTCTGTATAGCTTATTTGATTTTGATGCGTCAAATCAAGGATTGAGATGTGTGCTCATGCAAAGAGGCAAGGTGATTGCGTACGCATCGCGGCAATTAAAGATTCACGAGAAGAACTATACCACGCATGATTTAGAATTAGGTGCAGTAGTCTTTGCTCTTAAGATTTGGAGACATCACTTGTACGGAATGAAAAGTGTTATCTATACAGATCATAAGAGTCTTCAGCATATATTCGACCAGAAGGAATTAAATATGCGCCAAAGAAGATGGATTGAATTGTTCAGTGACTATGATTGTGAGATTCGCTACCATCCAGGGAAGGCGAATGTAGTGGCTGCCGCGTTGAGTAGGAAGGAAAGAGTAAAACCAAAGTGAGTGCTAGCGATATCTATGACAATTGGTATTCGCAATTTTATACATATCTTTTACCATGAAAAATGAACCCAAAAGACCAAAAACATAATTAAAATTGCAAATATATGCTTGTTTTTGTGTTTGTGTATGTGCAGGTACGGATATCAAGAAAAGGACAAAAATAAAGACAAAACCGGACAAAACTGAGCACGGGATCGGAATGAGCGCGAGAATTCAAGTCCAACGGTGCCTTCATCTTTTATTGGGCCGGCAACACCATTTATATGGGTCGGCCTGACCCATACTTAAATAAAAGCCCAAGAAATAATCATGATCCAATAAAATGAATCAAATAAACCCATTTTCATTTCTTACGTATGAATTGAGATGAAAATATATACCAATCATCATGTGACAACCCACTACCATAACAAAATAAAATAAAATGAAATGAATGAAATGGAAGTAATTGGGAAATGACGTATGCCTACATCATACCCACATGACTTGGAATTAATTCAAAGTAAGTAACGTGATGCCCACTATCCAACTCTTACCAAATGATCAGCCGACACGTGTATGGGAATTCAGTTATCAATTCATTTCAAAGATAATCAAACGGACACAAGGCAGCGTAGATAGTAAGCAATAATAATGTCCACGTGGAGCTCATACAACGGCTGGATCATTTATGCCAAAATGGTGATCCGTGTGACATTGTTATCAAGCAAATGATTGGCTCATTATCTCCCTAATAATTGGATCAAAATTTACATTTGTATCCCCTCTTCCCCTATAAAATGTAATCCACCCCCTCATTAGCGAGTGTGAGATTTTAGGATTAGTTATTAGTTTTTTTAAAAAGTTCTCTCTAGTTTATTGTCTAGCTTATTTTTAATGCCTTTTAGCTTATTTCAAATCTTGTAAACACTTTTTATTAAGCTTTTGTTAATGAATCTTTTTAGTTTATTGAGTTTATTTTGTAAAAGAGATTGTGGCTTATTGATATGAAATAAAGATGGTGTTGTTTAGCTTATTCTTTTGCTTATTCTCAAAATAAGTTCTTAATTGTTGGCTTATTTTCGAGCTGATTGAACAGCTTATTTCCACAAATCGATTAAGTTTTCTTGTAGCTTATTCGATCTAAATTTAAGCTCAAAAATCTCAAATAATTTTCGGCTCATTTGGTTTTGCTTATCATAGACGAGTGCTAATCCTAGTTTCATTTGCTCTTTTGAATTTCGTTTTAGTTTATTTGATTTTTAATTGAAGTAGTTCTTTGACTTGTTAAGTTTATTATGCTTGTTAGCAACAATTGTTATTTTGAAATTAATTTCTAGTTTATGAATTGTTAACTGGGATTTGTTAGGACCACGAATGATGTGAAGTTCGAACTTAGCTTGTCCAAATCTCTTAAATTCGTTTGTCAGGCACTTGTTAGGATGATAGATATTTTTTAGCTGCGTTTAGTTTGTAAAATTTACTTTGAGATTTGTGTGTTAATTGGGCCATATTCTATTCATGAACTGTTTAGTCTACATTTTGATTTTGAGCAACATTTGAAAAGTTATTTGGTATTATTTGTTTATTAAGGTCATTTACTGATGGTCACCATTTGGCTTCGTTGGTGATACTATGAAAATTGGACCAGCGTGTAGTAGAAAGAATTTTTTGAAAATTTAGATATATGTTTACTGTTAACATTTTGTGTTTTGTGATAATTGGTACCGGTCAACTCATGAGGCGGGGAGCTTAAGGGTTTATTTAGCTAGACCGACTTTGATTAGTTGTTTTAGTTAAATAAATCGGGTGGTATTCGTTTAATTGCGGGTCTCCAATTCGGTTCCATTTTCTAATCTTTTTTCAATAAATTAGTGTAGTTTTATTTTATCATTTTATATGTTTTGAATTTTGCCATGCTTAGTGTAGATTTACTTTTGTAGTTAAATGCTATGTTTAACGTCATTGTGAGTAGTGAGTAGATTTAGTAGTGCTTGTTAAGTGATTAGAGATTTGGAATTTAGGTGCGGGTTTAAAAAGATTTAAAAAAAATATTTAGTCATAAGTTTTGTCTTTTCACTTTACATTTCGTCATTTATTTTTAATGCAATTTAATTTCTTGTCATTTATTTTTAAGCATTTCATTTTACTTGTCATTTTAATTCGTTAAACCTAAGCCCGCACTTAATGAACATTTCACGTCACTTAGCAAGCATTTTAGCCATTTATATTTTTAGATCATTTTTACTATTATCTTGTAGTTTTAAAACTTAGAATTAATATTAGTTTAATTTTTAGTATAAAAATAGTTTAAAACCAAAAGTTTAGTTTACCTTTTATATGCTTTCCCTTTTTAGTAGATTTAGAAAACCAAACCAAAAACTTTTATGCTATTCAAGCTCGATTTACAACTTGAACGTAGATTTCCATTCATCTCTCGTCGAGGAAACGACCCGGAAGGTTTTTGAAATTGCTTTGGTTAAAAGCGATTTTCTAAGAACCCGGCGGTAATACTATACTATACTATTATTGGCCTATCCTTATTATTACGTATTTTATATATTATATTATATATTTTATACGTGTTGATTTGGACGGACCAATTTTTGGCGCCGTTGCCGGGGAAAGGTGTAGCGATTTCTACGGGATTGTTCGTGTTCGAGCCTTGAAGATCCTTTCTTCGGAAAGTTTATTTTCGTTCTTATAAAAATATAAAAATCCAAAAATATTTTTCTTCTTATTTTATTTTTATTTTTCCTTTATAAATAAAAAAAAACCCAAAAATATTTTTCGTTTATCTTAAAAACAAAAATCCAAAAATATTTTTATTTCCTTATGTATTATTTTCAAAACCTAAAAATATTCTTCTTTTTCCTCTTATCCGTTTAATTCTTTCTTCTTATCCTCTTAATTGTTTAATTCTTATGGCGTCTCATCGTTCAAAATCCCTTTACGCTATCAAAGAATGTTCGACTTGTGGAAGTTTGTACACTAAAGATTGTTGTTTCGAATAAGAAGCTTTGGAAAAGGAACAAGAAAAATCCCTTACTTCTACTCCCCGAACCTATCTCCCCGGGTTTGCAAAATGTGAAACCCCGTTGATGGACCGAGTGTCGTGTAATGTAGCATTTTTACGAAAAGAAATTCGATGAAGATTTGCTTGCGTAAGTGTTGAAAATGAATTTCAAAGACTTTGAAGATATTCCGAATCATCCGATTGACAATACCAACGTTGTTAATGCTCTTTCGAGAGAGCACATGGCGTTTGTCAATCAAGACCCCGTGTAAAGTCTTCCGCAAGATCCCCACAAAATTGACCATAATTGTTTTATGAAGTGCGTGAATATCTTTAGTATGAATTTTTTTTGTCGACAAATGCATTGGTAAATCTTGTGGTAAAGGTGCTCATTAACGGTTATAATTGTCCACCTAAGATCCGATCATTTCAAAACCGGACAGCCATCAATCAAACCATTTAATGAAATTCCCACAAACTTTAACCAAGTTTAGATCCGTCCAAAGCTATTTTCACTTACCTCAAGTTTCAAAGCCTAACGTTGTGTGAAATTCCGTAAAATTTTTCTTACCAACCCACCTCTACAACTCCAGTTGAGACTTACTTATGTGAGTTTATGTGGAAATAATGCTCTTATGGTTAGATTGTTCACTCACAGTTCTTGTTTGTCTATGAACATTAGGCCGTGTGACAATCAAACTTTTAATGATTAATTAACTATCCACAAAATTCCCACCGAGTTTTTCTTCCTCCAACAATATTTTTGTTGTGCTTTATTGGCGAGGTTTCCATTTTGAATTATCAAGTCAACTGATCAATATACTGATACTATGAACCTATTTCGAGTTATGAATCTTCCGGATTTGACCAACCACAATAACCCCTGCAAGACTCCGTCGATCATACAAGGAATTCTACAAGTCCCTTAATAAAATGGAAAAAAATTTGAAGAAATAATAAAGATCCGAAGAAAGATAATCGCGATATGATAATCGAGGAATGATTGCATGAGCAGCAATTGGTCGATAGAGAGATTAAGAAAATAATAAATGATTTGGGTTATAAAAGATTTCGAGGCGAGAAGATTGATGAAGAATACGAGAGATTGTGAGATTAGAATTCGAAAACTTAAGCAAGATTTTAATGATATGAGGGAAGCAAGTTCGAAAAAAGAGAAAAGCTTCCGAAGAAGAAAAGTATTCTGCTAAGCCCTGTTGTTTACAGCTTCTGTTACTTGTGTGACGAGGATTGATATAGTCCTTTAGCAATCACAAACCGACTTACCAATCGAGGACCCGATAACTCTCCTAAATATGGGGGATGAGCATCTACGACACTATTCCCGGCACGCATCGGACGAAAGTAATAAAGTCTAGAGTTGAGAACCTTTGTCCCAATCCCAAGTTGAGATACGCGGGTATTTCCGACGATACGTGTGATGTGCCTAATTGTGATAATAATTGTGTTAATGTTGAGTCCGATTTTGTGGAATCTTTGATTAACCGTGATACTTCGATTGTTTATTCTTCTAAGATCGACCCTATTCTCGAGGAGTTCGCCGATGAACTCGCTCATATTGCTCCAATTCCACCGGGAATTGTTGAAGCCGATCCGGATGATGATACTTCGAGCGATGACGATGATTTTGAGGACGTCGAGTACGTTAGCTTCGAGGAGGTGAATGATGTCGAACAAGAAGAGAAAGAGTTTAACTTAGAAGATATTTTTCAAATCCAAGACGTTATTCTTCGTGAGAAATTATTAAACGTCCATCGTCTTATTTCTAATATCGAATCTTTAAAAGTTAACTCTACTCCGGATCGTGTGCTCGAGTCTCCTTCTCCATTTCCTATCCCCGTCGTGGATAGTGATGCATTCTTTAAGGAGTCCGATACTTTTCTTTCTCATTCGGATAATTCTTTACCCGAATTCGAGTCTTTTTACGATCATACGGAAGAGGCGAGAAGTGGCAGTACCACTACTCATGCTAATTACTCTCTTCCCGAGTATGAGTCATTTCATTTTGATAATTCGTCATTTCCTCGTCCTCCTCCGGAACCACCGGATGTTGAGATTTGCTTACATTTTGAGCCCGATGCTCTAGTGATTGATAATTTTAATGAGCTTAATGATGACCAAAGGGGAAGTCAGATTGATTTTTCTGAAGATGACGATTCCTTCACATTTGTTATCCGGACTTTTCTTCCATTTCTAACCTACCCCGAGGTTTCTCTTTTATCTGGCTCCACCGGGAGTGAAGATACGATCTTTGACCCCGACATCTCCACTTAGAGCTGGTGGCTTCTCATCGGGATGGAACTTTTATGTGCTTTAATGTTTATCCAAACATTAATGAAAGCCCGTTTGAGATTTTCTTTTCCATTTGCTTCCCCATGGACAAATTAATTCGGGGTCGAGTCATGCTCGTGACTCGGTTAACAAAAACAAGCATTTCTATCTTCTTATCTATTTTCTAACAACTAATGAGAGGGGGCTTGCCTTTCCTTTCTTGTGTTTCGTGTTTTGTTGGTTTGTGTTGTTTTGTCCAGGATTACCCGGATTTTGAAGACTCTCATGCTCTTGGTTTTGTCCATTTATTCGAGCTTCGTATCCTCAGCTTCATTTAGGGAATCCCATATCCTAATCTTATCGATTAACCCTTAATACTTGAATTATGCCTTGAAATTAGTATGGGGGTATTAATATCACATTGAGGACAATGTGTAGTTTTAGTATGGGGGGATCTATCGATTTGATTATACCTGCAGCCGTTGTTCTCACGTAACCCGTTTTTCCACCAAAAATATGTGATTTATATGAAAAATAGGAAAATTTTTGCATAAAAAAAGTGAAAAATGTTGTAAAAAAAATAATAATGTAATAAGTGTTTTGGCATAAATAAAGGTGAGAACGAGAAATAAATTTTGACCCGATCGGTTTTAAACCTTAGCTTTTTCCTTAACATTTAACGATGATAGTTTGTGCTAGTCTCAAGTAGACTTTAAACATGCTAGACTTGATTTGTTATTAACGTAAATGAAGACTTGTGCTAATCTCAAGTAGATTTTAAATATGCCGAGTTGGAATTTATATGGCTAAGCGTTCGCGAGTCTCTTTCTTAGAGATTTTAAATTGCGAAGAACGAGAAATGATAGTGTTATTTATAAGTCATGACATTAAACGTAGAATAGTTGGTTTTCTTTCAAGCTCATAAGTGTTAATTGTGGCTTTTTCTCCCATTAGCTTGTTTCACCTCTATATATAAATGTTTAATAAATAGAGTTGTATGGTTTTTTGGTTAATAATTAGCTAATAGAAGTTTTCTTTAGTTCCTTTGTGATTAGGATGAGTACACATCAGGAATACTTAATTTGGCATACTATATGTATCATATAAAGAAATATTTTGCTTATTCCTTAAAGAGCCTTAGGGTATATGGGATAAGTAGAATTCAATAATAATCCGAGACTGATAAAAGTTTGCTGTATCTTGCCGGCTCACAACCGATGTTACAGCCTTCTAAAAGGTCGAGGAAGTTACCGAAGTCGAAATATGTTTGCTACATCTTGTCGGAGGCGTGGCCGATGTTGTAGCCTTCTAAAGGACTGAGGTATAATAATGTTGCTTAATTTTTGTCTTACTTTGTACCTTAAAGAGCCTAAGGGTATATGGTGCAAATAAGATTGGTTCATTCATGTCTTAAAGAGCCTTAGGGTATATGACATGAATGGTGCCTTGCTTAAGTAGCCTAATAAAAGCCAAATTTTGGTTGCCTCGATGTGGACTTTAATCTTGATAACATTTGATCTTTTGAAAAGGGCTAGGAGCTAATTATTGCGTTCTAACCATTACGCTTTATTTTTGGAATTAATAAATATCGAAACAAAAGTCTTAAAGAGCCTACGGGTATATGACTTAAGTAAAATCTTGAGATACAAAAGTAGGATTTGCGGGAGGAAAAGTAAGTACACAATTAGTATTTATGAGTAGTGTTAGTGTCATGACTTGTAATTGACAATGATCTTGTTTTTAAGCTTAGTATGGAAAAGTGAAAGTTGGGGACGATGAATTTATTTTGCTTGTTCCATGATCCTAAGTATTATAAAAAAAATGTTATTAAGTGTGGAAATAATAGAAAGTTATGAAAAAGCATAAAAAATAATAAAAAAAGTGTTGAAAATGGAAAAACGGGGCGTTTCTTAACTATTGATTTCTTAATTCCTTTAGATGAGCACTTTGCTACTTTTCAAGGTGATTAGTTTGGGGGAGTTGGAATTTTTAGTTTAAGCGTGTATTTATTACATTGCGTGAGGACACGACAATACTTTAGTATGGGGGAATTTGGTATTCGCTATTTTATACATATTTTTTACTATGAAAAATGAACCCAAAAGACCAAAAACATAATTAAAATGGCAAATATATGCTTGTTTTTGTGTTTGTGTATGTGCAGGTACGGATATAAAGAAAAGAACAAAAATGTTTTGTGTGTGTGCAGGTACGGATAAGTCAAAAATCACAACAAAACAGTCAAAAACGGGCAAGCACGGACACGGGAATCAGAAGAGTTCAAAAAGAGGCCGAAGCCAGAAAAGTCAAGCCCCGGTTAAATCCAGTCAAAGATGGTCAATAAAAGTCAACAAAGCCCATTTCCTCTTATTATAAAACACAAGGGCCAAAATTGAAAATTCCCAAACTGTTTTATAACTAAAAAGGATGGAAAAGAGAACACAAGGACCATTTATGCAAACTTCCCAAACCAATAACAGTTTTAACTGTCAAATAAACACGCCAAAACCTTTTACTATTCACCCGTCGTCCCTAAGTTACCTTTTACTCAAATCAAAGGGGTTTCTTAAATTAAAGGGTGCGTTGGTCAATTCAAGGAAGCTCAAGCACAAAGGCAGGGAGAAATTAGTCTAATCAAAGGATTCTTAAGCTCACTCTCAAGCTTAGGACACGTGGACATACCAAAGAAATATAAAGAAGGTGGGATTTTGTGCTAAATCACTCAGAGAACTAGCACAATGTCACATCCAAGGAATGCCACGCTGGCAATCCTTAATTGTGCACAAATCAATCCAACGGCTACAATTGATGCTCAAATGATTGAAGTAATGATTGGTTGAGATTGAAAGTTTGATGAGCAGGGCAAGAGGGCTAGAATCTTCCAAGGCAGCATATAAATAGGCCTCACTTCTCACACACACGGCATCTAGTTTTTTTTATTAATTTTTAGTCTAGCTTAATTTCGTAATTTCTTGAGTTTATCGTTTAATTTTTTTAGATTTGAAAAATCAGTTAGGAATTTGGTTTCTTTCTATTTAAACTCATGTTTTAAAGCAGTTACAGTTTCCTCAATTATCTTGTTGCTCTTAATAGTCGAATTAAGTTGTAACTTAACAGAATGAAGTTCCTTCTTATGATTTTCTTCCTTTTTATTATGATCTTGAATAAGTATACTCATTTGTTCATCCATTTTCTGTTCACGAAGTGTCAGATCAAACTTAGCACATTGTTCATACATAGTAACTTGTTGCTTATAGATATTAAGTTCTGTGACTAAAGGGTCATAAGGAATGTATGCATTATTATCATGCAACACATATGCATCATTCAGAACAGAAGATGCACAACTTGGTTCAACAGAAACTTCATTGATTATCAAATATTGTTCATATGGAATAACATTACTATTACCCATATTAGCACCATTTGATTCAATGACATGTTTCTGTTGTACTTCGTTATGAGTCTCATGTTCGTCCTGATTATCATCACAATGATCAATAGTATTTTCCAGATCATGTACCTCAGATAAGATGGATACATTTGATGGACCGGCTTGTAGATTTACTAGCCTAGTTGAGGACAAATTGGCCATGAATATTGACTGAGCAGTAGGTTTATCATCAAAATCTGAGTCAAAAGCATCACATTCATCTACATGGAAAATGTTGTCATTATTCTGTTCTAAGTCTCTGACTGGTTGATTATCTACATCTGCATCAAAAGTGTTAGTTTGTTCACTAGCCAGAAAGAGCATCTCTTCCTCATCTAGTACTGCACCATTCTCTTGAGCTTGCATCAGCAACATCTTATCCTTGAAGAAATTAGAATTTTGTGGATGCTTCGACTAAGTACAGTTCCGTATGATATGTCTAAGCCCATTACAGTTATAACACTTGATAGGTTTTCCTTGACCCGCATTGGCATTCCTTGCTCTATTATGTGCTCCCTCATTTCCGTGCACTCCAGTCACTAAGCAAAGTTTCTATGATTTTTTTTTTTTTTTTTTTTTTCTGATTCTGTCGCCCTTGAACATTCTGAACTACGATCCTACCATCCTGAACTGTTGCTTGATTGCGGGTGCTAGAAGAGGTTTGAAGTTGGTTGTTTGTTTGAGGGAGATTTACTCTGAATGATTATGCAAGAAGTGCAACTTGTTTGGTGAGCATGTCAAGTATTTCATCAGTTTGGGTGTATCCAGAGTCAAGGTAGGATTTTTTAGCAAATTAGGGAAACTAAAGAGATTGGACATGTGGTGGTTGAAGAGGTGTTGATGATGGGGGATATTGATAAGACTGAACATGTGACGATTGTGCATAGGGTTGAATGCTTGAGACAAAAGCAAGTTGATATTTGGTAGTTGGAGTGATTTTTTCAATAATTAGCCGATCTTATGCGGCATGCTTCTCATGTTGTTTTAAGTATGCGTACAGCTGTTCATGGTTTGTCTCTTTCAGTCCCTTGTTTAGTTTAATGGCTATCACAAACCTATCCTATTTAGGTGACATGTTGTTCACAAACTTGGAGTTTAGCTAGATGTTGGGCATTGTTATTCTGATATTCCTCATATCATTGACGAGCTTGTGGAATTGGACATAGTACTCATTGATGTTTTCTTCAGGAAGCATCTTGAAACGTTTAAATTCATCATACAACTGAGATTTTCTATCTTCTTTGGTGAGCTCAGATCCCGCAAGAAGCATTTTGACATTATCCCAAATAGATTTTGCTTCAATGTTGTGATTGATGAGCTTGTAGATGTCTTTGGGTAATCCTTGAAGCACAATGTTGGTTGCACGGACATCAGCATCGAATAGTTTCTTGTCATTGTCATAAAGATCATCATAAGTGCGAGGCCATTCTGGTCCAAAAAGAACATCGCCTTCAAGTGTGGTTCCAAGTGTGTCCCTGGTGGTTCCAAGCTTAAATGGACCATGATCAATTAATTAAAGAATGTAAAATCCATTTTCCTTTCCTCTACAATACAACCGGATTCTTTGTGACCATGAGTCGTAATCAGTCCTATCGAGCATAGGAGGGCGGGTATCAGAACCGGCCACTTGAATATCATCGAAATTACTAGACATAATTGATTACTTGTATTATGATAAACTTTAGATCGGTATAATGATTAGTAATTGTATGTTAAAAGTGGTGATTGAGTATTTGAAGTGGTTAAATGTTGTTTAAGTTTGTAAAGAGTACAGGTTGAAATTTGTCTAAAAGTCTAAATATCCAAAACCTCACAACTCGCTGCCCAGTAACTCGCTGTAAGAGACTTGACAACTCGCTAGCAAAAAACAAGATGGACAGAGTTCCTGTTCACAATTTGCTAGAAAAGTGTCTTCAAATAACCTGTAACTCGCTGCACGTAACTCGCTGGAAGAGACTTGACAACTCGCTAGCAAGAAACCAAATGGGCAGAGTTCCTGTTCACAAGTCGCTAGAAATTGGTCTTCAAATAACGTGTAACTCGCTAGATCCAACTCGCTACCTGCAAGAAACGTTAACTCGCTGACCCAAGTTGCTACCTGCACAAGAAGACAAGTCGCTGACACAGTACTATCTGACACACAATGTACTATTCTGACACCAGAACCGTAGTAAGCTAGTCAGGCCAAAGCCCATGGATGCCTAAGCCCTAACCGGCCACTCTAAGGATATAAGTACCCTCTCCATAGCTTGGAGAGGGTGTTGGTTGTTTCATTCTCTGATTTTTAATCTACAAGTTTTCTCTCTTTACTTTCTCTCACTAGAAACAACCCTCCACTCCTTTCTCTTTCTAGATTTTTTTCATATTTGTTGTGTGTTTAGATAGATCATATTTCTACAGGCACCAACCAAAGAAAAAGGGAGAAAGTCAAGAATTCAAGAATTGAAGAAATTGATTAAGAAGAAAGGATAATCAAGCTATTAGGAGTACATAATTGCATTCCCCTCATCAAGTAAGTGAAATCCACCAATTTGAAAATTAGGCTTTATGTATTGATTTTGGGTATTATGATTAGAGGTAGTTAAATTATGAATATTTATGTTAGTTAGTTGTTATTAAGGTTAATTTCCCCATGGGAAGTAAAGAAGGATCTAGCTTGGAATTTCAAGTAAGATTTTAGAGGTAAAAATCAAGGTAAGTATATTTACTAAACTTGTTAATGTTATCATAATGTCATTTTGATGAATTATGATAAATTGTAACGTTTATGGATTAATGTTTTCAAGGAGTTGTAATGTTAAGTAGCTTGGATCCAATGCTAGTAATGTAAATGTTGGCATAATTATATGCTTATGAAAGGTATGTGTTAATGTTATGATGTTCTCCTTGATATGCTATAGCTAGCTTAATAGCTAGTTATAATGTGATGAATGTTGTTTATGTCAATTACTTACTAAGCGTTTTGCTTATATGTTAGTTGTTATGCCTTTTTTAGGTTCAAGTGGTGTAACTAAGGGTAAAGATAATGTTTGAAGACAGATTATAATGAAATAGGAGCTTGCACATTCGTATGTATATGATTAGTAAGCTCTTGGATCATGCTCGAAAATTAAGTTGAAGCCCCAAGAGTATTTTCTCATTTTGGTATATTTCTCATGTTGTTCTTGGGTACATCTTCTTTTTGAAAGTCCAATCAACGTGGTCTTGATGTGTAGTGTTTAGTCTTGTATAGGTCAAGTCAATGTTAAAATACTCGAGTTAGTAATGTTGCTGTAGACACTTAAAGGGGTGTTTGGTAAACAACTAGACCTAATCATTTTGAAATTTATGAGTCACACTCTTGTATGGTCTATGGGGTTGATATTATGTATTAAAACCGGTCATTATGTTTCAACATGAATATGCTTAATTGTAATTGTAAAAGGTTTTGCAAATCTGATTCCTCAGAAAGCTCTAAGAGGAATCCTCGTCTGATTGATATAGGTTGTATAATGAAAATCTATGAATTATGTTAGAACCTGATCTGACACAAAACGATTTATTTGGACAAAGAAATAGAAAGTCGATCCAAAATTAATGCGATATAATCAGACCGTTTGATTATGACAGTTGTATAATTCTTTATGATTTGTTCGTTCCACAACGGGAAAGTCGCCTGTTCATACACTATTTTCCCAAGAACGTCAAAGAATGAGTCATACACTTCTAATAACTGAATTTTCCAAAGAGTCTTTTCGGTTAAACAAACTAATTTGTTACGAAAAACGAATGGATGACATCCATTCACTGGGATATAAAGTATGTATTGCTCTAAAGATACTTTTCAGATTAAAAGGAGTTTTGGCATGATTTTTGCTAGAGTGGAAAGTTGCAACAAACAATCGCAAAAGGAACATATTTTGGTAAATAGATCCTTTCATCAAAACACTTAATCGAAAGAAATTTTTGCCCCCCAAATTAGTTGAATCAAGAATGCGGACTTAGAAAAATTTCACTTGTGTTTGAACGAGGAAATGGTTGCTGATTTGAGATACTTTAATTCTCTTGAACATGAAGTAGACACTCTCAAATCTCAACTGGAAACTCAAAAAACACAGTTTTTGAATGAAATCGACCGACTTTCAAGGGAATATTACTATGCTGATCACATGAATGCAATACTTGGTGTGTACACTGATCTGGATGAAGTTACTAATTTGCAATGTGATTACTTGGAAACTTTGGAAAAATGTGAACATCTTGAAAAAGAGCTTTCAAAAAGTAGAACAATGTCAAAGAGTTTTGAAGCACTTCAGAAACATGCGATTAATCTTGAACTTGATTTACAACAGTGCAAAGAAAAGATAAAAAATGACAAATCTTTCAAAGAAAATCAGTCAAACGTATTTCTGAAAGAACGTGAACAATATTTTGAAATTCAAGACTTGAAAGCTCAATTACAAGACAAAGGAATTGCAATAAGTGAGTTGAAGAAACTCATAGAAAAGATGAAAGGAAAATCTGTGGAAACTAAGTTTGAAAAATCATCGGTTATTCGACAACTGAATGCTTTTAAAAGTCAAAGACAATCAATTTTAGGTAAACTAGCTATTTTTTCAGATTCTATTGCAAAGACAGATTTCTCAAAGTCAAATCCAGTTACCACACAAAATGTGTCCCATAATTTTTCAAAACCAGTCACTGCATAGATTTTGCCTCAGAATGTGTTGCCAATTTTCAAGAACACAAATGTGATTGCACCAGGAATGTATAAAGTGCACACAAAGCCTAATCAAACTAGAACACAACGGTTGCCTCAAGACATTAGGAAAACTAACAAGCGCATGTCTTTCTCTACAGGATTAATTCCCACTACTAGTGTTAGCATACCACAGCTTAAGAGCAATCAGCTGGAAGATAGAGTCATGTCTAACAATAGTCAAAGGAAGAAGCAAGAAGTAGAAGACCACCGTAGGAATTTTAAGTTTTCTAATAATAAAACATCTGTAACTGCGTGTAATGACAGTTTGAATGCTAAGACTTCGAATGTTAACTTTGTCTATGTTACTTGTGGAAAATATGTGTTGAATGACAATCATGATTTGTGTGTTCTACATTATATCAATGGCGTGAATTCTAGGACTAGACAACCAATGGCTGTGCCTATTAGTACTAGAGAACCCAAGCAGAATGTGAACCAATCTGTTGCAACATCCAGTAAGAAAACCGTTGCAACAGACTCCACTGTCAAGAAATCTAGAAACATAACTAGGAAGTTATATGAGCAAGTTAGTAAGACATGCAGTTGGTGGTATCCTAAGTATACTCCACCCGGATATAATTGGAAACCTAAGTCTCAAAAAGGAAATGTTAACCCAAACATTAGTATGCCTCTAGGAAATGCATCTAGAACTGCTAATATTTTGGAACATAAGACTCCTAGGTGTTCCACTGTGTCCAATACTCCATTGTCTTCTAATTCTTTTGCAGCTCGTAGAGATCATTCTATTCATCGTCGACTCTGGGTGCTCAAAGCACATGACCGGAAATCTCAAACTTCTAACTAATTTTGTGGAGAAATTTCTAGGAACGGTGAAGTTTGGAAATGATCAAATTGCACCAATTCTTGGTTATAGAGATCTGGTTCAAGGAACTATTACTATCAAACGGGTTTATTACGTCGAAGGGCTTAATCACAATTTATTCTCCGTTGGTCAATTCTGTGACGCAGATTTGGAAGTTGCTTTTCGGAAGTCTACATGTTATATCCGTGATTTGAAGGGAAATGATCTTCTCACAGGTTCTCGTGGCACAGATTTGTATTCCATTACTTTGCAATACTCAAAAACTCCCAATCCAATTTAATGTATCAGATATATCTCATAAATGTCAATTTTATGTATCCAAACACATTTTGTGAAATAAAAATGTCGAAAATTATAATGTCAATTATTAATATACATTGTTCACTAAGGCATCTCACTCCGTCTTCAATATTTTGTGGTGTCATATCAATTTTTCATTCCAATGTCAAGTTTTAATAAATATTGGAATTTTTCATGCAATATCGTGGTATAATTTTTCTCCCCATGGAATATTTCATGTCAAACTTTAATCAATTGGTATTTTAAATACTAAGTGTTTTATTATTTAAAATAAGGGGAGAAAATATGATTAAAATAGGAGTTCTCATTGATTTCCTCACCTTTGTCCGTAGAGGACTTTATGCTCAAGTTACAACAGTTCTAACTGACAAGTAGGAGTATTTCTATATAAAACTCTTCATGCTATTACTTTGCAATAAGAGGGGAATAAGACATGAACGTCAAACTGCTCGAAATACACTGAACAAAAACGGCGTTGTTGAAAGACGGAACCGTACTCTTGTTGAGGCTGCTCGAACAATGCTAAGCGCCGCTAAAGTTCCTGTGTTTCTTCTGGGCTATGAATTGCAACAGCATGTGTTACTCAAAAACCGTTTCACTTGTAATTCCTCGACATGAGAAAAACTTACAATATCCATTAATGCCCGGAAAACTTTCGTCAAGTTCTTTCAATCTTTGGCTCTCTTTGCTACATCGTCAGAGATGGTGAGAATCTTGATAAAATGAAGGAAAAAAGGTGATGCATGTATTTTGTGGGTATTCTACTCAGTCAAAGGCTTCCAGAGTATTTAAACAAGAGAACAAGAATGATAGTTGAAAAACAATTCCTTTAATTTGTCGATTGCCTTATAATGGCGTCAGATCACGTTAGTTCTGACCCCGAGCCACAATGTTCGACAACGGTACTTGTACAAGACAGTTTAAGTCCTGGTCCACAAAGTCAAGAAAATGTTCCTCAAGTTGCTAAGACAGTAACAACGTCAAATGAGCTGGAATTGCTATATAGTCCGATGTTCAGTGAATTACTCAATGGAACTTCTCCTGTTGTGTCAAAGTCTTCCATTGTACCTGCTGCTGATAATCCCAATAAACGTCAACAACATAACACAACTCACACTTCTACAATAACCAATGTTGTAGATCCACCTCCATTGAACATTCATTCAACACATCAAACTCCAACTCAAGTACCAACTGTCACTGCACCTGAGAACATTATTCAAGCACCTTTATTTTTCTTGCTATATTTTTTGAACCAAAAAAAATAACCTAGCCACGAATTCGACACACAAGCAAACACTACACACCCCTTGGCGAGTGATACCACATGTTGGTCGTATATATCTATCCTTCACAACTTAATAGCAAACCCAAATAAGCTCAAAGATTGAGCCGACAAAGAAAGAAAGAAAAAGAAAAGAGAAAGAACTAGTAAGGTTAGATTAAGAGAGAATTGGTGGATTACAAAATGTGACAAAATGCAACCAACACCCTCTCCATGTGAGGAGAGGGTTCTATTTATACCCATGCCTTCTCGTAGGCGTATGGGCTTATTAACTTGGGTCGGGCTTGGCTAAACTTGGGCTTAGAGCCCGAAACACGGACAATATTAGATTACAATCCAAGCTCGTTGAACCCGTATGCCTATTACACGTTTAAGACTAGTTTGACTTTCTTAAGACAGATAAATTTCTTGTTTGACTTAATATAATTATGGTAACAGTTATGAAAAGTTTCAAAAGAGAAAGTTTTGGAAAACAAACCGGAAAGGTGTTTACAAATATTGTATATATCTAGAGACCTACTAGTCGGACCTTCAATATAGTAGGAAATGTATGCCCTTTAACTAAGATTACCACAACTACTAAAGTTCCCCTTAGGAAACCAACTGCTCTAGATAATGAAACACCTAAACCTGTCGTAACATTGGTTTACTCACGGAAACCTAGGAAATCTAAAATTAATGTTCCTGTTAGCAAATCTAAGGTTCTTAAATTTGTATCTGCTAACAAAAAGGAACCTAGTCAATCTTGGGGATCCATAGTTTCTGATGTTCCATCTTCCTCTCTTGATGAATGCAGGTCGTGTAACACCCCCATTTTTACAATATAGCAGCGGAAGCTAATCTGGGGTATTACTTCATAGTACAACAGTCACAATCATAGAAAACGACTCAAAAGAGACATTTTTAAAAGATATGTTATCATTCATTAAAATCAGAGTTTTACAAAGGCAGGTCCCAAAATCTAGAAACATAAAATGTGAATGATAACAAGTTTTAGCCATCTTCAAGTCCATGCCATTCATGAAAAAGTTGCTCTAATACCTAGGATAATCATTGCACAAATAAAGGGAAACTACAAAGGTTGAGTGAAATTCATAGGTTTGAAATGTAATAGTTGAATGCAAATTTGATATTGGGTTACGTTGTTATACACCAGTTATTTGTAAAACAATTATTATTACCGTCAGCTCATGAATCACATAATTAAACTCAATAGAACCGAGAGCTTTTACCTGAGATATACTAGGAGTCACTATCAAAAGAGATACTTTGAGCTACTATCCAAAGAGATATTGGGAGATATTACCCAAAAAGTACTTAGGATCTACCCAAAGAGATATTGGAGTTATTACCCAAAGAGATATTGTGAGATATTACCCCAAGAGATATTGGGAGATATTACCCAAAGAGATATTAGGAGATACTACCCAAAGAGATACTAGGAGTCAACCCTAAGAGATACTTCCATGTATTTAGGCAATAATGTACCAGGATAGCATACAGTTAAGAAAACACTTGTATTCATAGTTTATAGCAGGTATCACGGGTTTATAAAGCATTTAAAAGATTGAAATGTGAGGTTATGAACTCATTAAGTCTTTGAAAAGTAATCACATTGTTATAAAATAAATGAGTATGTAAAAGAGTTTGTAAACAAGCATGTATCCCCCTTGCGGGTTTATAAAACATGTAAATAAGTAAAGGCGAGGTTATGAACTTCACCTGATAGGTAGTTGTAATAAATATTCCAAAATGTAAGCTGACGACTTTATCACAATCTTAACAGAGAAGGTTGATATAGTCAAAATGATAGTAAACAACCACGTCACGCAACCTGAGTAAATATGTCAAGTCTTAGGAAGATTGTACTCTAGAACTTTGGTTCTAAGAGATTAATATTGTTATGAGTTTGATTGGAGATTTTGGAATTATTATATCACCGTTCGGGCCATCATATTTCAGAAGTATTCAGTAAACGTTTGAGGTGGTAGGGCACTTTAAATCTAACCCAACAAATCAGTCAGTACGTAATACAAGATGAAACCCTTAATTGTAGACTCCTAGTTTGTGGTACGATATAGATTAGGAAGGATTTTTAAAAAGCACAGTGATGATGAATTATATAATAGTTCTACTTATCGGTTATTAAGTGGTTTGCTCAATAATGGATAATGATATGACGTCAAGCGTTCAATTAATGTATGTTTATAAGGTTTTGAACACATTTCTATACTTTTTCAAAATGTTACATTTTAGACCCTTAAGAATGAAAAATGGCAAAATATACCCTTGGAGTTTTTACTTTTACAAGTTTGGTCCTTCTAGTTTAAAAGATGTACAAAGTAAACCTTGTACTTTGGAAAGTGACATAATAGACCCCTATAGTTATAACTTTATAATTAGGGCAAAAATAGTCCTTGTACTTATAGGTTTTCAAAATTACAATATATACCCCTTGCATGAAAATGATTTACAAAACAAGTCCAAAATCCATAATAATGATATTTTTCAATATGAAAAGTAATTTATAGGTTATAGCTTATTAATATAAGCTAAAATATGAAGGTTTAACGTAACAAAAGTTCAAAATAATGATTCGTTAAGCTAGAAATCAAAACGGGTCAAATTAGGGTTTTAAAATAAAAACGCGCGGGTTTTAATTTCAAATTCTTTCAATACTTAATAAAGCACTTATTATAATGTTAGATAAACTTATTAGGATAGATTATAACGATATTTTACAGTTTTGCTCTATAGATAGCAAAACATGAAATTAGGGTTTCATGAGTCGGTTTGGATCAAAAAGGTAAAACACATATGTTTTTGAGTTCAAAACTTTTAAAAATAATTTAAGCATGATAATATGAACATTATAAGGGTATGAAAACAGAATGTGAGCTTATGGAACCTGGTTTTGAGCTTATAGCTTGGAAACGGGTCGAAATCGGGACTTTTAGCTTCGTACGCCTAGAATAACAACTCCGGGCTTCTTTTCTTGGTTTCTTTGCTTCACTTCTGATCTTGAGACTTCTATTGATCTTTTATTAGCTATGAAGTATTATAACTCCATTTGTGTAAGAGAGAAGTTGTGGGGGATGGTTTGAATGTAGGTGTATGGTTCAACTTATATAGGGCTCAAGGACCCTTAATGGCCAAGAAAACTTGGTAACAAAGGCTTAGGATCTGAGATAGATGACTAATGAAGGCTAGAGATGACAAGGATAAGCTAGGAGATGAGTAACATAAGCTAGAAACTAGCTTTGATGTGTTGTTTCTCTCTTGTGTTGCCGTGGCCTAAAAGGAGAAAGAAGGAGGTGTCAAAGCCTCCTTAGTGACCAAGGAATGCAATGAGGTGCTTGTAAGCAGCTTGTAGATGAAGTAGGTGAGTCATGGAGGTGTGTGGTAGCTTGGTTGGTTTTCAAAATGGGTAAAAAGGAGGGAAAATGAGTATAGAGTTCAAACTTGCTAGGTTAGGGTTTTTGGTTCAAATTTCATGTACAATGGAGTAATGAGGATAGATTATGAAATGTATGTTGTAATTAAGTGTTTAATACTTATTTGATTAATGGTTTAGTGTTAATAAATGGGTAAATGAAGAAATGGGTCATAGGTTTAGAACGAGCTAGTTTTAGGGTTTCTTGGTTTGAATTAGGGTTTTGAGTTTAAAAATGAGTCTAAGTGATTGACATGGAGGGAAATGTTGTTAAAAAGTTAAAGCATTTCTTGTTTGTACATGTACTTAATAGGTTAGTACAAGATTCGTAGGAAAATAGAGTAATCGGCTTATTTGGATGTCATTGCTTAATGACTTGTACATTGTGCTTTTTAAGGACTTGTATATTGAATTGGGGGAGTTTATATTTTCAAATGAGATGTTATATTACTTGTACATTTGGCTTTAGTATGATTGTGCATTTTACTTTAGATATTAACTTTACATGGAGTTAGGGTTTTAGAAGTATACGATAACAGTTTAAAGCCTGTCTTGATATAACGTTGCAAATGGTACATTATATGAGTAATTTACTTTGTAAAAAGGATATTAAGATATTGACTTGACATATTATGATGTTCCCCCCCCCCCCCCCCCCCCCCCCCCCTCCCCCCTTTACTTAACATATATGTGGGGATAGGATTGCCATAGATAGTTGCGTGAGGCGTTTAACTTTTGTTATGCAAGTTGTTATTGAGTATTGGGTAATGTAATAAGCGAAAACTTTCCCATAAAAAGGGTGTTCATATATAATAGAGGGATCAGTACATTACAATCTAACTGAATGTGGATAATTTACATTGATGAAAAATTAGGGTTGTTATTAGTCTCCACCCTTAAAGAAAATCTGTCCAAGATTTAGTTGAAAGTCGTAGTTGTATTGTTTGGGAATAGATGTAGGTACTTGGCATAAATTTGATCTTTATGTTAGGCTAATCAAGGTCACAAATCCACGTGTTTGATGCATTTATAATTATGTTGCGCACCATAATTATAATTTCCTCCTTTCACACGTCTACTTATTTCCAAGACCACACCTCTTGATGACAGCCAATAGAATTTCTCCAGATCCAGATATATCTTGTCAGAACCTGGGTGGATGGAATACTTCGATTTATGAAACCTGTGGGTTATGGGCCTACCACGCTTCCGCTGTGCCACTCTGATCGTAAAGAATCGTCATCCATTAACCTTTAAAAGTCAACATCGAATAAGAATGCTATCACAAGTCTTTGTCAAAATTTTCATACCTAGTGGTATTGAAATCATTTGACATTGTATAGATTCTTGTGTGTTTCCTTGTTATTACGTTGCAGGATATAATAGAAATTTTTTGAATACGGAGATCATGGAATGAGTGATTTAATAGGAGGCTTAGTGTTTCTAGGTACAAAGGTTTGAGAGAATCGGATAGTAAAAGAATTATAGTTATCCCGGATAAAGATATGAGTCATCATATTATAGGATATAGGATAGACAAATACAAAATTGATATCATGAAACAACGAGGTATAATGGAATCACCACTGTATAAATAACTTGTCTATATAATTTACATATCAAATTTTGACAAGTGTCATTATTCATACATTTAGTGGTTGGATTCTATAAAATGACATAGATCTAGTCTGGTGGTTTTCCCTTGTCATTTTTTTTGAGTTCTTGGATCTTGTTTAGAAGACTCTGGATATCCTCAATGATTATTTTTAGAGATGAACATTATAACAAGTATCTGACTCATCGGGTTTCTCGAGGACTGGTTTACTTCCTAGTGGTCGCCGTAAGATCCATAATAAGTTATCTAACTTTGCGAAGATAGATTTATCAAAGAAATTACTGGTGGTGGTGTAGTTGACCTAACCGGTGATGAAGATCCTACTGATGAAGATGGAGATATAGGTGTTTCAGTGTCTTTAGGTGATGAAATCTTTTTGGAAGGAAAGAAATCTCAAGAATCAAACATTGGTGATAGTGATAATACTGGAGATGGTGGTAAAATAGCTGGTAGAGCAATAATAACTTGGGGTGGTGGAATAGCATCATTAATATCAGAATAAGAGGGGACGATAGTAGAGTGAGGGGACGAAGACATGACTGTAACAACCCAGTAGTAAATAACATAAGTTACTTATAAACCAATTCAGGGGAGACAAACCTCTTTTGCTGCGGGTACCACAAGGACCTACACTCCAGGAGCAAGTGGAAGCAATTCTGGGAAACAAAGGACTGTTACTTGTTACAACTACAAAGGGGGAAGGACACATGTCCAAACAGTGCACTAAACTTAAAATGAAACGGGATGATTCGTGGTTTAAGGATAAAGTGTTTTTTGGTACAAGCTCAAGCAAATGGTCAAATTCTACATGAGGAGGAACTATTATTTTTGGCAGATCCAGGAACTGGAGAAGGTCAAGCCACACAGACTGTCATTACTCACAATGTTGCTTATCAAGCCGATGATTTAGATGTATATGACTTTGATTGTGATGAACTCAACACTGCCAAAGTTGCTCTTATGGCGAATTTATCTCATTATGGTTCAGATGCTCTCGCTGAGGTCATCCAAATTGTTCTCTGGTATTTGGACTCCGGCTGCTCTAAGCATATGACCGGAGATCGCTCTCAACTCACCAATTTCATCAATAAATTTTTGGGTACAGTCAAATTCAAAAATGATCACGTGGCAAAGATATTGGGATATGGTGATTATCAGATTGGGAATGTTACAATCTTAAGGGTTTCTGCACAACAAGATGCACTGATATTATCTATGGTTGAACAACTGAAAACCCAAGTAATTAATTGTACCAAGATAAATCTGGAGAATAAAAATGTCAATGATACTTTAACTACTGAGCTTGAAAGATATAAAGAACAAGTTAAAGTTTTGAAAGAAGGACAAAATGTTGATTTAAAAATTAAAGATAACGTTTCAAATTCATGTAAACAGTCTGTCGAGATTGATCATCTTAAACAAACTCTTTCTGAACAATTAAAAGAAAAGGAATCTTTAATGCAAATAGTTACTCTTCTCAAAAATGATTTCAAGAAAGAAGAATCTGGAAACATTGATAGAGAAATTGCTTTAGAAAAGAAGATCAAACAGCTAGATAATATTGTTTATAAAAGAGATCAATCAGCACAAATTATTCATATGTTGACAAAACCATAGTTTTTCTATGACCATACCACTATACAAGCTCTAGGTTTTCAAAATCCTTTCTATATGAAGAAAGCTCAACAGTTGGAACCAAAGTTTTATGATGGTAATGTCATTAAGAACACTAGTGCTATTATGATTCCTGACTCCGAGGAGACCCTAATGCTTGCTAAATAGAGTCGTTCATAAAAAAAGTTTTTAAAACAAGATAGGATCTAAATGGTTTTAGAAAGAAAGTTATTTCCACACAATTGATTATGTGTTTTCTCAACCAACTTTCTCAAGATTTATGAAAATAAATGATTTATTCCACGAACTGAATTGTCTGTTGAACAAGCCTTTTGGTCTCAGAGTTCTATGAATTCTTCAGATCCTAGTCCTTCTTGTAGACCCACCAAAGTCGAGGTTCCAAAAAAACTTCCTAAAGTCAGCATGGTAAATACGAGTTTGAAAAAACTTAAACACCATCTTGCTGGTTTTGAGGTGGTTATCAAAGAAAGAACCACGGCCACAGCCATCACTGAGGGCTCGTGGGGGTTTAAACATACAAAAGCTTGTTTTAGGGATGAAATTATTCCATTTGTAAAAGCTATGAAGGACATATTCAATACATTCGATCAATATCTAATTGATGAACTTACTGAAGTTCAAAATGTATTTCATCAAATGGAACAGGTTATGGAACAACATCGTTTAGAGTCCAAAATGTTTGAAGTTAAAATGAATCAAGTTTTAAACGAGAACGAACGACTCTTGGAACAAGTCATTAACAAAGATATAGTAAACATAATTATGAATTCTACTGTGGATAATGCTTCTATGAATATGCATGAATGTTAAAAGTGTCTCAAACTTGAGAATGAGCTTTTCAACAAAAAGGATTTCATTGAGAAAGAGACTTATGATAAACAGTTCAGAAGTTATACAACTCTTAAAAAACATTGCATTTCTTTAGAAGTTGATACTCAGCTTAATTAAGAAATTTTTCAAAGGGACAATTCTTTTTCAAATCAAAGTGCTCCAAATTTTGATCAATACTTTGAATTAAATGAATTGAAAGCTCAGTCGCAAGAGAAAGACACGGTCATAAGAAAGTTGAAAGAGAGAATTTAATCGTTAAGTGGAAATATGAATGAGGAAAAGGTCAAAAAGGACATAGAAGAGATTGAAACGATAAATATTGAATTGGATCATAGGGTGTCAAAACTTATTGCAGAAAATAAACATTTGAAACAGACCTATAAGCAACTTTATGACTCGATTAAATCAACACATATTCGATCAAAAGAACAATGTGATGCTTTAATTAATCAAGTTAATCAAAAGTCTGTGAATATCTCTGATTTAAATGTAAGTCTTCAGGAAAAAGATTTGGTCATTACAGCTCTCAAGGTTGAATTAAGGAAATTTAAAGGAAAAGATTTAGCTGATAATGTTGTTACCAAACACACTATTGCTCCAGAAATGCTTAAGATTGATGTGGAACCTATAGCCCCTAGATTGTTGAACAATAGGACAGCTCACTCTGACTACCTTAAGCATACTCAGGAACAAGCTGTGATTCTTAGGGAAATAGTAGAATAAGGAAAATCACAAAATCCTCTAAATAATTCCTTAGACTCTGCTTGTAAGTATACCAAATGAATTCAGGAGTTTCTTATAATAAAAAAACAAACCTGCCCTAGCATCAACAATTCAAGTGATAAATTAGTGGTTGTGAGCCCAAAGAATAAGGACAAAAGAGTTAGATTCACTGAGCCCGTCACATCCTCAGGAAACACAAACATAAAAATAGCTTCTTTATCAAACCTAGTTTCTAACAAACCTATGTTGTCTTCTAGAGGAGTAAAACCGTCTATTAGTGCTAGCAAATCACAGCCTTCAAGCAATACAAAGAAAGATAAGATTCTGCAAACACCAAGTAGTACTCAGAAGAATAAAGTAAAAACCCACCCTAGGATAATTAAATCTAGTTTGAAAAATAAGAATTGTTTTGTTGAATCTAAAGAAACTGCAAATGTGCAGAATTCCAATCTTAATGCGAATTCTGAACTTCTATGTGTTAAGTGTAATGGTTGCATGCTTTCTGATAATCATGATTTGTGTGTTCTTGATTTTATCTAATATGTAGTAATTGATCCGTGCTAAATCTAAATCTGTTAAGAAAAGTTCAAAGAGAAAAGTTTGGAAACCAACAAGAAAGGTGTTCACAAATATTGGATACACTTGGAGATCTACTGGTTGGACCTTCACTATAGTAGGAAATGCGTTAGCTTTAACTAGGATTACCACAGCTGCTGCAGTACCCCCTAGGAAACCAACTACTCTAGAAACTGATACACATAAGCCTTTCAAAACATTAGTTTACTCAAGGAAACCTAGGAAATCTAAAACTAATGTTCCTGTTAGCAAACCTAAGATTATTAAATCTATATCTGCTAACAACAAGGAACCTAGTAAATCTTGGGGATCCATAGTTTATGATGTTCCATCTTTCTCTCTTGATGAATGCAGGTTGTCCAAATTGTTCTCTGGTATTTGGACTCTGGCTACTCCAAGCATATGACTGGAGATCGCTCTCAGCTCACCAATTTCGTCAATAAATTTTTGGGTACTATAAAATTCAAAAATGATCACGTGGAAAAGATATTGGGATATGGTGATTATCATAATGAGAATGTTATGATCTCAAGGGTTTACTACGTGGAAGGACTTAGACATAACTTATTCTCTGTTGGGCAATTCTGTAATTCGAACCTTGAAGTTGCTTTTCGTCAACACACCTGCTTCATTCGTAATCTAGAAGGTGTTGATCTATTGACTGGATCTCGAGGCAACAATCTGTATACTCTGTCTCTTGGAGATATGATGCCGTCCTCTTCTATATGTCTCTTGTCAAAGGCCTCAAAGACTAAGTCCTGGCTATGGCACTAACGTCTATTTCATCTGAACTTTGGTGCAATCAACCATTTAGCTAGACACGGTCTTGTTTGAGGTCTCCCTAAGCTAAAATTTGAAAAGGACCATTTGTGTTCTGCATGTGCAATGGGCAAAAGCAAGAAGAAACCCAAAAAACCTAAATCCAAAGACACCAACCAAGAAAAACTCTATCTATTGCACATGGATCTTTGTGGACCAATGCGTGTCGCAAGTGTTAATGGAAAGAAGGACATCCTCGTCATTGTCGATGATTACTCTCGAGTTACATGGGTAAAGTGCTTAAGGT
Source organism: Tanacetum coccineum (assembly GCA_026074375.1). Taxonomy (NCBI): domain Eukaryota; kingdom Viridiplantae; phylum Streptophyta; class Magnoliopsida; order Asterales; family Asteraceae; genus Tanacetum; species Tanacetum coccineum. Next base: position 41,485 of record BQNB010034741.1, read on the forward strand.
CAAAAGATGAAGCTCCAGATTTCATAATCAAGTTTCTCAAGATGATCCAAGTTTGGCTTAAAGTACCTGTCATACGAATTAGAACAGATAATGGAACTGAATTTGTTAATCAAACTCTGCGTGAATATTGTGAGAAGGTTGGAATCTCTCATGAAACATTTGTTGCTCGCTCTCTACAACAAAATGGTGTCGTTGAAAGACGTAATCGTACGTTAATTGAAGTTACCTGCACAATGTTGATTTATGCAAAAGCTCCGTTATTTTTATGGGCAGAAGCAGTTGCTACCGCATGTTATACCCAAAATCGTTCCATCATACGTCTTCGTCATGGCAAAACACCATATGAGCTTTTACATGACAAACTTCTTGACTTATCATTTTTCCACGTATTTGGTGCACTTTGTTATCCGACAAATGATAGCGAGAACTTGGGAAGGTTACAACCGAAAGCTGATATTGGTATTTTCATTGGCTATGCACCTACAAAGAAAGAATTTAGAATTTAGAACCGACATACCAGATGAATCATTGAAACAATTCATGTAGATTTTGATGAGCTGACAACGATGGCTTCTGAACACAACAGTTTAGGACCCGCACTTCATGAAATGACTCTTGCAATAATTAGTTCAGGACTCGTGTCAAACCCTCCTCCTTCAATACCGTTTGTACCACCTTCAAAAACTAATTGGGATATTTTGTTTCAACCATTGTTTGATGAGTTACTCTACCCTCCATCAAGTGTTGATCACCCATCCCCTAAAGTCATTGCTCCAATTTCTGAAGTAGTAGCTCCAGAATCCACGGCATCAACTGGTTCACCTTCCTCAACAACTGTTGACCAAGATGCACCATCACCTAGTAACTCACAAACAAAACCCGAAACTTAATCTCCTGTCAATCCTAACGATGTTGAAGAAGACAATAATGACTTAGATATTGCACACATGAATAAAGATCCATTCTTTGGTATTCCAATTCAAGAAAATGATTCTGAAGCATCTTTTTCTTTGAATGTTATTCCTACTATTGTGCACATTGCTGCTCCTAACTCAGAACATGTTACCAAATGGATCAAGGATCATCCTTTAGACAACAGCATCAGTAAACTCGAAAGACCTGTTTCCACAAGACTCTGACTCCATGAACAAGCCTTATTTTGTTACTACGATGCCTTTCTCACATTAGTTGAACCAAAGAACTATAAAGACGCATTAACTCAAGCATGTTGGATTGAAGCAATGCAAGAGGAGCTTAATGAATTTGAACGTCTTGAAGTCTGGGAACTCGTTCCTCGTCCAGATAAAGTGATGGTTATTACTTTAAAATGGATCTACAAGGTGAAACTTGATGAATTAGGAGGAATTCTAAAGAACAAGGCTCGTTTGGTTGCTCGTGGTTACCGTCAAGAAGAGGGAATTGATTTTGAGGAATCTTTTGCTCTAGTGGCTAGACTTGATGCTATTCGAATTTTCCTCACATATGCTGCTCACATGAATATGATCGTCTACCAAATGGATGTTAAGACGACATTCTTGAATGGCATTCTGCGCGAAGAAGTTTATGTCAGCCAACCGGACGGGTTTGTGGATCAAGACAATCCGAATCATGTGTACAAGCTTAAGAAAGCTCTCTATGGGTTGAAACAAGCTCCTCGCGCGTGGTACGATCTTTTGTCGAAGTTTCTACTCTCTCAGGAATTCTCTAAAGGAACCGTGGATCCCACATTGTTCATCAGAAGACAAGGCAAAGATATTCTCCTGGTACAAATCTATGTTGATATAATTTTTACGTCTACTACACCTGAACTATGTGACCAATTTTCAAAAATAATGTGTTTAAAGTTTAAGATGTCGACGATGGGCAAAATATCATTTTTTCTAGGACTACAGATTTCACAAAGTCCCAGAGGCATCTTTATAAACCAGTCTAAATATGCTCTAGAATCTTTGAAAAAATATGGTATGGAATCTAGTGACCCCGTGGATACTCTCATGGTGGAGAAATCCAAACTAGATGAAGATACACAAGGGAAAGCCATTGACCCTACATACTATTGTGGAATGGTTGGCACCCTTATGTATCATTGTAAACCATTCCTATTCCACATTGGCAACCGAATTAGCAAACTTGACCCTTATGTATCATTGTAGGTCATAAAGTATTCACAATGATGATTGTAATACTGCTTGATCCAACATCAAACAAGCTCATGGTAGCTGACTTGTGCGATTCTTTATGAATCAGACTTGTGACAACTGGAAAGAAACGATGGTGCGATTCTACAAGAATCAAACTTGGTCCAGTATATGAATTAACGATTGATGATAAACTTTTGAAATGATTAACACTCTCGATGTGCCACAAAACCACTTTAGCAAGTGATACGTCGATTGATTCCAAATCAATTTTTCTATTCAATCGATGAGACAGTAACTTGCTGGTTCACTCTTATCGTGCTGTCTGCTTTGAGACATTTCGATAATGAGAACATGCTGAATACGATGAATCTAATACACGTGTGTTAGAAAGATTCAATACAGCAAGCTGGAAATCCTGCCAAGGAGATTCTTCTTAAATTGAATCTACTTGATCACAAGTTGATCCTCACGTATTTGAAGGTTACTCCAACCAAACACGGGCGAATAACAAAGCAATATTCGTCCCGCCACTTTATTGCTAACTGTTTTAATGAAGGATACTTAAAGATGGAGGTGAAGGTACTGATGACATCAAATAACGTCTATTTTATAGCATCATTTATCCCATGTTATTAACCTATTTTGTATAGTTATTGCAAAGAATTGTTACTTAATCGTTTATATTTGAGAATTGCAGTAATTATGAAGTAATTGGTAAAAGTTAGCAAAAGGCGCGCATTCTAGAGCTTAAATAAAGATATTTTGAAGATTACTGATGTATTTCAAAAGCTTTAAATTTATAATACTGGAATTACCGGTTAATAGACGAAAACACATGGGAAATTATACCCTTTCGAGTGTAGTAGAGTCTAGGTAAGTCCAGGTCGTCCCAAGGGAGTAGTACGTTTTCAGATTCAAAAAGTAGTTTAGAAAGAAAGTCCAAATGATTGTCACGATCATTAGACTCATATTTGATTTAACAACTAAGTTATACCAAATGCTAGAAATGATTTAGATTATACCAAGATTATTAAAACATGTTTGTTTAGGCCAAGAGATATGAGATAAAACATATATATGGATAGAGATGCACGCATAAACAAGATATATAAGTAAGAAATGATGGGTAATCAATCAAGCAAACAACTATTCAATATGATAAGAATTCCTTTCGGCCTTTGATTCTTAACATACCAACTGCATTAAGATAAGTTTATGGTTGATAATATAAAAATCATACTCTCTTAATCAAGTTCGTTAGACATGAGATTAAGCATTAAACATTATTATACTTAGGTTGATCATAGTTTTATTAACCAATTCTCACAAGGTTAATATCGAATTGCCATAGACAAACAACGAGAAATTCAATCAACACAATAGAGCCTTTCGACCTATTTCTATTGCAATGACAAATCAAACAAGTCTCAATGATCTTAGCATAACAATATCGAGCATACGATTTATACGATCATAAGCATTTATCCATAACATATATTTATATCACATCTCAAGAACACCTAAACAAACATAACGAAATTACTCCATAATCAAACAATTAACAACACACATAACATTCATCATGAATTCAACAAAGATCATATTCAAAGGATAAACAAGATTATACCAAATTCCAAGAGCAAAATATGGTGATTTCACATGAATTTCCCAAGAACACTTTATTATATTCAAAGTAAAACCCAGAAACTATGAACAATTCTATCACAATCGCTTATAGATTCAAAATAACACTTCAATTATGCTTCTTTGATGGATCAAAACCTAGGTTTGAGAAGAACTTAGGAGCAAGTTCAACCAAATTCCCAAAAACTACTTCCTAACTTATTTTACTTGTAAGAGAGGATGGTAGATGGATGTGTGTGAGATATAAGGGATTTGGGGCTGTATTTATAGGCTCAAGAGAGGCTGAATTTCATGCATAGAAGGATCTAGAATAGGTAGATGATAGGTTGCAATGAATGTCAAGCTCATTTAAGAGCATTTATAATCTGGCAGAAAAGTGCGTCGTACTTATTAGAAATTACGGCGTACTTGGGGCATTTACAACACTTTGCCTTTTTCAAAGTTGTAGATAATTTAATTCTCTCCGCGTGGCCGCCAAAATCGCGTCAAACGGAGTTCGTATGACCGAGTTATGACCAAAACAGTGAACAGGTGTCGGGAAGCATTCAGCTTGAGTTATTTCTTCATTTAAGCTTCAAATCTTAATGTATTCTTTCGTTTTCTTCCACGACACGTACTTAGAACCTACAATAGCAAATATACTCGACTAAGTACCAAAAGTTCTTATTATTAACCAATTTATATGCATAAAAGCATTGATAAGGCGTATAGAAACATGTATAATTTGAGCGTTATCAAATCCCCCACACTTAAAACTTTGCTTGCCCTCAAGCAAATCTAAGAAAAGAAACTTAGAAATAAGGTTCTAGGTGACAAGACAAGGAAATTTTATTTTTTTAAATATATATTTTTAAATTTTGATATTTTTTATTTTTAATTTTTTAATTTAAAAATTTTTATTGGGTGTGAAATTTTCGAAAATATTTTTGGTTTTTGTAACAAATAAGCGCAAAAGGCGCAAGCACCCCCCACACTTAAGGGTTTGCTTGCCCTCAAGCAAAATAAGGAAAAGAAATAAGCTTTACAAAACAAACATAGAATTATGAAAAATATTTTTGGATTTAATATGTGAAAACAGAGATGTTTGACAATACCCAATGATCTTCAAGCTGAAATAACATGACTAAGCACCTCACGAATAAGGAAAGTATAATTCTCTCAAACACTCGTATGTGATGTAATAGAGGGTAAAAGAGAAATCACACTCTGATCAGACATGATCCATTTCATACCATAGGCTTGTACAAGAAACAAAAATCCACCGACATGGCATAAGCACCAGGTATAATTATCAAAAGATGACTTTTATTCGGGTTGTAACGTTAGGCTAAGGGTTAATAAGGGTGTGGATAAGGCATGAGAAATATATACTTAAAATGGTTTTATAATATACATGTCGACAAGTCCAAGAACCCATTTTGCTAGTTACGACAATCCACAAAACCGCGAGGTTATCGAACATTCAACCTCTCTCGATTATAATCAAACCGGCGCAAATGTAATATAGCAATACGTCACAAGCAACCAACATCTCAACTATTATTTATACTTTTCTTTTTCTCTCTTTTTTTCTTTTTTGATTTTTTTTATAACTTTTTTTTTTCATTTCATATTTTTTTTTCATTTTTTTTATATATTTTTTTTCAATCAATCCTTCACACAACTAACAATTCCTCCACACTTGAGATAAAGACACACCACAAAAAATACGAAACATGAAGCTGGCCATCTTCATCTTCGTTGGAATGGTACAACCCTCATAACTAAGAGCGAACAAACTATGGGCAAAAATCAACCAATCATACCGAGCAACTAGCAACCAACCGTAGAGACTTTCGACAAGGGGTAAGGCTAGGCTAAAGGTTTTTTTTAGTGGATGAGAAAGAATGAATAGAATGGATCAGTGGGTTAAACTAGGGGTATCTAGCACTAAAGATGAGTGCTAACAAACGGGTTTTTATTTGAGTGGCTAGCTGATCAGTGTAACTAGCTAAAAAGAATAAATAATTAGATGGAATGGCTATTTGGGTTAAATCTTAAGTTGCCTCTTTATCACATAAAAATACCTATATCACGCGAACGTGATCTCACTGCGGTCTCGTAATGATTTCAAGCACAAGTTCTAGAATCAATAAATCACCGGCACACTCATAATCAATGAATCAAGCATAAAAACGTATGCTATATACAGGCTCAAAATCCTCACATATTTACTGGAATGGTTATAAATGCGCAAGCAATGTTATCAATCCCGAGTCAGATCTGCTTTATCAATCGGGACACATCTCTGATTTCAAAACTTAATTTATTTACTACGTTTTTATTCTAATATATTAACCTAAGTGGCAAAAAAAATTAAAAACAAGAATAGATTTTTAGATTACCAAAGGCGAACAAAAGTTACAAATTAATAATGAGTCTGATTTTTCAATTTATTCCCCCCCCCCCCCCCACACCTAATTTGACATTATGCGTAATTAGAAGATAACTAAAAGTGGGACAAACGGAAAAATAATATAAGAGAAACCGAGACTTCCCCAAGGCTCATAAGTGCCTCGGTTTGAATTCCTGAAAGATACGCGTGAAACATAACGCCAGCATGCGTATTCTACCACATGTAATATAATAATCCAAATATATCAGCCCCCAAGTGATAACAGTACCACCAATCCAAGCTCCACTTATTTATTTAATCTGCAAAATAAACTAAACAACAAAAACCATAAAATACAAAAGCGCACTTTCGTAGGCACCACGGTTACATTTATCGTATGCAACAAGCCTTTAAACCCCTCGGTGGCCTGAATGGACGAGTTATAGTCTCGTGAGGGTTTCCAGCGAACACACCCACAAAGTTCAAAACATATTTTCTTTATATATTTTTTTCTTAAAATTTTTATTTATATACATTTTACTAAAACAAGCACACACAAAACATTACGAAATGAAAAATAACATAGAAAGGAAAATATAATTACAAATATGCAAACACTCAAAACACATATATTAATAAAAAAAGTTAATGACGAAAATAAAATCTTTTTGTATTTTTTATTTTTTTGGTTTTTAGACAAACACATATATCAAACACATAATTATTATTTAAGGTTTAAAACAATAATTTACAAAATTACTGTTATTATTAATTACTATTTTTTGTATTTTTATATTTTTAAAATTTTTATTTATAAATTTTTTTTCAGAACAAAAGTGCGTCGACTTGAAAGAAATTGCGGCGTACTTATAACCTATTATTTTTCAAATATTCAAAAATACTGGCACGATAAAAATTTAAAAAGTGCGCCGCACACCAAGATGAGTGCGACGGTTTTGTTATGACAGAAAACACATTTTTTTATTTTTTTTATTTCCCACATTTTATTAGTTAACAATACATGTAGTAACACATAACAGACACAAACAATCACGACAAACACACAATCACACAGATTTTAAAGGTAGATAAGAAAACTATAATTTTTTTTGGATTTTTTGGTTTTAACATTTTTTTTTTTTTTTATATTTTTCTTTTATTTAAAGCACGCAGGCAAACACACACACATAAGCAAGCAACACAAATGCAAACAAATAAAAACATAAATAAATTGCATCTGGTTATTATTTTTATACAAATCTGGATTTTTTATAATGCATGTGCAAAGTGCGACGCACAAAGTTAATTGTGCGGCGTACTTTCTACAATTTTTTCGGATTTTTATATTTTTTATAGGTTTTATGGATTCGATATAAACGAAACATATGACTTATTATATTGACAGAGAAATAAAACAAGATAATCATAAAGAAAGCAAGATAACACAAAAATAAAAAAAATTGATTTTTTAGAAGTGCGGCAGTTTTGGATTACAACCGGCGCACTTGCAGGGTTTACAAGTTTAGCGTAAGCAAATTATTATGATTCACAAAACGACACAAACACTCAAATAGCAATAATAGAATATAAACAAATAGATCTTGTTCAGAACAAGCAACAAAGCAACTTAAATCTACACAAATATAAATCAAAAAAGAACACAAATATTTTTGTAATTTCCATTTAATTGGCAAATGATACAAATGCAATAATTTAAGCAATACAATCACACAAAACAAGAGTTTCATGATCTCAATACCTGAATTTAGCATTACAATTAGTTTATGGGGTTTTTTAAGACACAATCCAAGAAAATATTTTGTTGCAGTCAAAAAGTGCGGCGTACTTGCAGTATTTCCGGGGGAGTACAACGATTTTAACAGAAAAACCGGCACATTTTCAGTAGCAGAAAGATGTTTAAGCAGTTTTAACGCGAAAATTGCATAGCAACGAGATGTCAAACAAGTATAAACCACTATTTGAATGAAAACAAGACCAACAAACTCCCAGGCAACGGCGCCAAAAACTTTGATGTGTTTTAAAACCTTTAAATTTATAATACTAGAATTACCGGTTAATAGACGGAAACACACGGGAAAGTATACCCTTTCGAGTGTAGTAGAGTCTAGGTAAGTCCAGGTCGTCCCAAGGGAGTAGTGCGTTTTCAGATTCAAAAAGTAGTTTAGAAAGAAAGTCCAAATGATTGTCACGATCATTAGACTCGTATTTGATTTAACAACTAAGTTATACCAAACGCTAGAAATGATTTAGATTATACCAAGATTATTAAAACATGTTTGTTTAGGCCAAGAGACATGAGACAAAACATATATATTAATAGAGATGCACGCACAAACAAGATATATAAGCAAGAAATGACGGGTAATCAATTAAGCAAACAACTATTCAATATGATAAGAATTCCTTTCGGCCTTTAATTCTCAACATACCAAATGCATTAAGAAAAGTTTATGGTTGATAATATAAAAATCATACTCTCTTAATCAAGTTTGTTAGACATGAGATTAAGCATTAAACATTATTATACTTAGGTTGATCATAGTTTTATTAACCAATTCTCACAAGGTTAATACCGAATTGCCATAGACAAACAACGCGAAATTCAATCAACACAATAGAGTCTTTCGACCTATTTCTATTGCAATGACAAATCAAACAAGTCTTAATGATCTTAGCATAACAATATCGAGCATACGATTTATACGATCATTAGCATTTATCCATAACATATATTTATATCACATCTCAAGAACACCTAAACAAACATAACGAAATTACTCCATAATCAAACAATTAACAACACACATAACATTCATCATGAATTCAGCAAAGATCATATTCAAAGGATAAACAAGATTATACCAAATTCCAAGAGCAAAATATGGTGATTTCACATGAATTTCCCAAGAACACTTTATTATATTCAAAGTAAAACCCAAAATCTATGAACAATTCTATCATAATCGCTTATAGATTCAAAATAACACTTCACTTATGCTCCTTTGATGGATCAAAACCTGGGTTTGAGACGAACTTAGGAGCAAGTTCAACAAAATTCCCAAAAACTAGTTCCTAACTTATTCTATTTTTAAGAGAGGATTATAGATGGATGTGTGTGAGATATGATGGATTTGAGGTTGTATTTATAGGCTCAAGAGAGGATGAATTTCGTGCATAGAAGGATCTAAAATGGGTAGATGATAAGTTGCAATGAATGTCAAGCTCATTTAAGAGCATTTATAATCTGGCAGAAAAGTACGCCGCACTTATTAGAAAGTAAGGCATACTTGGGGCATTTATAGCATTTGGCCTTTTTCAAAGTTGTAGATAATTTAATTCTCTTCGCGTGGCCACTAAAATCGCGTCAAACGGAGTTCGTATGACCGAGTTATGACCAAAACAGCGAACAGGTGTCGGGAAGCATTCAACTTGAGTTATTTCTTCGTTTAAGCTTCAATTCTGCGTGTATTCTTTCGTTTTCTTCCATGACATGTACTTAGAACCTACAATAGCATATATACTCGATTAAGTACCAAACGTTCTTATTATTAACCAATTTATATGCATAAAAGCATTGATAACGCGTATAGAAATATGTATAATTTGAGCGTTATCAAATCCCCCCACACTTAAAACATTTCTTGCCCTCAAGCAAATCTAAAAAAGATATTTTATAAACAAGGTCCTAGGTGACAAGACAAGCAAATTTTTATTTTTTT
>BQNB010034742.1:0-51382 GCA_026074375.1 Tanacetum coccineum
GTAGCAATGAAAATCTCAAGTAGAACTCACGTAGTGTTTCCCCCTTCTTATAAGCAAACTTATCGAATTCATCATAAAGCTTATACTTTCTTTCCTGTTTCGTCAATGAAGTTCCTTACATGAGAAGTTAAATTATTGCCCAAAGTTCCTTGGTGACTTTATGATTGCTAACCAATGCATAGACCTTAGGTGGTAGTCCTTAGATAATGATATTTGTTGCTTTGATATCACAATCAGCTTGAATTGCTTTCGTAGCAGATAACTCAGAATATTTCTTTCGTCTTGTCACTCCATTTTCTTCAATTGAAGGCCAGATGAGTAGACCATTTTCAACGGATTCAAGAATCATTCTTCCATGTTGTCTATTCATCATATATAGCTCCATTCTGCTTTTTCAAGAATCATACATATCTTTTTCCGACATGGGTGGTAGAAAGAAATTGTCTATTCATCATATATAGAATCATTCTTCCACGATTGTCAGCACCTGAAAGAATTGTTTTATCAGCAAGAGTCGTCATTGAGAAATTTGTATGTTAAAATATTATTGTCGGATTGAACGGTGGTAGAAAGAAATTGTGTTTGATTAAGGTGTCTTGTAAGTATTTGAATTCGTCTTGAATTGAAACTACACGGGATTTTATAATTCTTGACAAAACTGGGAAAACAAGTATTTGTTTCACGGGATTTTACAAGGCAAAGAAATAACCGTATAATTAAAAAAATTGAGTTTGTTAAGTTTAGACTTTATTTAGTTTCGCTAGTTCGGTTGACAAAAAAATAAGCTAGTTCGGTCCAACTCGTTCGGTCCAGCTAGTTCGGTCCTACTCGTTCGGTCCAACTAGTTCGGTCCTGCTAGTTCGATTGTCAAAGTGCACCTAGTTCGGTCCTACTCGTTCGGTCCAACTAGTTCGGTCCTGCTAGTTCGATTGTCAAAGTGCACCTAGTTCGGTCCTACTAGTTCGGTCCTGCTTGTTCGGTTGTCACTAGGAAAGAACTCGTTCGTCTCAAACTAGAATATGCTAGTTTGGTTGACTCGATCGGCTTACTCGTTTGGTTTCCTTGTTCGGTCCCAACTACTAGAAATCTTGTTCGGTTCTTCCTCGTTCGGTTCTAACAGTTACGAAACTCAAATTTTCAAAATTAAAAAAAACACGATTTTTAATGGTTTTTAGCAAAAAATTCTTGTACAACTAGCACTATACCTATAGGACAAGAAAAAATAAGAGAACTTTAAGTTTTTAGGTCGAATAAAAATTAAAATCAAGATTTTTGCTCTTATAGGTTTTCAAACACAAAAAAATAACAAAAATGATGTTTTTCTTGATTCTAAGCTTGTACACCTATATCATAAAGATACTAGATCAGATTTACCAAGGTAAATAATCCTTTAGTGTACACAATAGCTTTGAAACCAAAGAAAATATAAGAAATAAAGGACGATTTTTGTGAGTAAACAAACGAACAAAAAAATAAACACAAAGACTAAACACACCACTCCATGGCTCTTGATACCAATTGAAGAATATTAGTAATCTCTAACAACAAGAACTAGAGAGAGAAAGTGGGAAGGAATGAAGTATTTTAGAGAGAGAAAGAAAAGAACATGAAATGCATTACTATGTGAAACATACAACCAACCAACCACCTCTCCAAGGCATGGAGAGGTGTATTTATACTTACAAATGACACGTGGGCTTGGGCTTGCATGGATTAATCCATGGGCCTTTGCTAACTAATAATGTAAGTTTCCAAAAATTACTTAACGAGCTAACGACTGTTATCTATGGAAGCGACCAACACTTTCCTAGGAATTTTGTATTCCTAACAAGATAATTATTAATAACTTTCGTGTTTTACCTTTTGATCAAAAATGGTTTTTTGTGTTTTCTTGGTCTTGGCCGATCCACAAGAGAGAAAGAAAGAGAGAGGAGAAAAAAATTTGGTAAAAAGGTAAAGTGTGTGTGTGTGGATCGGCTAGATGGGTATAAAAGGGGGGGGGGGGATTTGATTTTTTGCACTTTATGTCCCTGTGTTTTAAACTCTTTTAAAACTAAAGACTTTAAAGTTTAAGCATTACCCTAACACCTTAAATATAAAACTAGCTAGCATTTAGGGTCCTAAAGATAGATAACTAATTAAAGTTACACTAATTACCCTTAAGTTTTAAACATATTTTGCAAACATAGTCCCGAAGTTAATCTCGTTACCTCCCCTCAAACGACGACCAAATTAAAGACTTAAACATTTTTCCAAAACTATTTTCACAATTATTTTTGAAAAATTTAATTTTTTAAAAAATAAAATTTGTTTGAGCGTTCAAAATCTCTGGATCGTTTTTCCCAATACTGATGAATTATTTTTGAACATTTTTTGGAAATTTTCATATAAAAGCTCGTTCTCCCCCTTGAACAAAGACCGCATTCTTTTGAAAAGATTTCTTGGATTTGTTCGAGCGTTCGAATTTTCTTGAAAATATTTTTCCATTTAAATGACAAAACTGATTCTGATTTTATTTCCAGCATTTTTGAAAAATTTGTTTAACTCGAGCATGTTTGATAAACACATTTTGAGGAAAATTGCTCGAGTTAAAGAAATTAATCTTTTTAGGACAAAATGCACTTTTTGTCGTACATTTTCCTTTTTAGAAAGCGCGAGTTGTGTAGCAAAGTATACACAAGTCATATTCTTGAGTTTCAAAACTTGGAATGTTTTGAATCTTTAAACTCAAGACCGAAAAGACTTCTCTTTTCGTTGTTAAGAAAAACTGCACTGAAGCGTACAATTTCCTTTTCGTTAGGGATGGGTTTTTTTTAATGTATTATTTTTTTTTTTGGATTATTTTTTTCTTTTTCTTTTTTTATATTTTTTATTTTTTTTGAGGTTGTTATCTGATATTTAATAACAAGCCATAAGAAAATTTGAGATGACATGTTTTAAAATGTGTTAAACTTTTAGTCGAACTTTATCTACAATCCCGTGTCATTATTGCATGACATTTCTAAGGTCGTAGATATTATCGATTCTAAAAGACATGTCGAGAAGATTTTTTTATGGTTAAAATTTTCTGATTTTATATTTTGTTTTTGAAATTTTATATTTTGTATTTTGTTTTTGAAAATTTTTAAAAAAATGAAAATCTCTTTGTCGATTTTCAATTTTTATAGACTAATCTACTTATATTACATGTGATACAAGAAGTAGTAAATAGAATTACTCTTCGTCTGACTCTGCATGACGTTTTTGCTCTTTCGGTGTAATGCTCTGCATGCTGAGGCAGTTAATCAGAAATTTGAAGCGTTCTCTTGCGTGTGCTTTAGTGAAGATATCCACCAGCTGAAAGTTGGTCTCAACAAAGTATAGCTCAACAACATCATTTTCAACTTGCTCTTTAGTAAAGTGGTATCGAACATCGATGTGTTTCGTCCTGGAGTGTTTCGTTTCACGTTGTGGCAAGATATTAGCAATGGCGCTCTTTGAGTGAATGAGTATAATGGGGATCTTGTGAAAGTAAAATCATAGTCAGGTTAACTGTGAACGTATCTAGAGGATTTTGGAGAACGAGCACCCCGAACAATGTTAATTACTCAGCTTCGTTTGTGAAATTGCTGTTCACTTTGGTTTCTTGGCCGATGGACAAGCTAACAAGCTTTTCTCTAAGGAATTGTTTACTTCCCGATGTACTACATCTTAAATCTTGACAATATGCATGGTCGGCATCTACAAAAGCTGTTAGATTAAAACTGGTGTCCTTCGGGTACCACATACCTTATTAATGGTTCCTTTTAGGTATCGAAAGACCCGTTTTACCGTAGTTAAGTGCTTTTCGGTAGGCTTTGTCTGGTACCGAGCACACATGTAGACGACAAACACTAGGTCAGGGAGACTGGCTAAGAGGTACATAAGGGATCCGACCATTCCTCTATAACGAGTAGGGTCAACTGGAGTCCCGTTTGGATCCTCATACTGATTTGAAACTATCCCACCATCTGGGATGTCCACAACATCACATTGGTCCAACCATACTTTTTTGAGCATTTTAAGAGCGTATTTAGATTGATTAATTAAGATGCCTCTAGGACTTTAAAATTTAAAGTCCTAAAAAATGATATTTTTCCCATCATTGACATCTTAAAACGTTTGCTCATTAATTTTGCAAATTTATCACAAAAGATTGGATTTGTGGAAGCAAAAATTATGTCATCAACATAGATTTGTACCAGTATGAGATCATTTCCATCCTAGTGAGTAAACAACATTGGATCGACCACACCTTTGACAAATTTTTGGCTGAGAAAGAACTTGGAGAACATGTTGTACCATGCGCAAAGAGCTTGTTTTAAAGCATAAAGTGCTTTCTTTAATATGAATACATGATTTAGATGATCTTGATTAACAAACCCTTCTGGTTGACTCACGTACACCTCTTACTTTAAAATCCTGTTTAGAAATGTCGTCTTCACATCCATATAAAATACTACCATATTCTTGTGTGCAGCATATGCTAAAAATATTTTGATGGCTTTAATGCGAGCGACAGGTGAAAACGATTCTTCAAAGTCGATCCCCTCTTCCTGATGATAACCTTTTGCAACTAACCGAGCCTTATTTTTAACACCCCGCCATATTCATCAAGTTTCACTTTAAAGATCCACTTTAAGCTGATGATCATAGCTTTGTCTGGTCTTGGTACTAACTCCCATACTTTAAGTCGCTCAAATTCATGGATCTCCTTTTGCATGGCTTCAATCCAGCAAGATTCTTCCATGGATTCTTTATAATTCTTCGACTCTTCTTTAGCTAAGAACGCATGGAAATAACATCATAAAGCATCGATAAAAAGTTGACGTCTTGTAGAAACATGTTTTGATGGATCACCAATGATTGTTATAAACAGATGATCTTTTGTCCATCTTTTTATGTAAATTGGAGGTTATTGGAAAGTGTGCATTTTTGAAGTGTCTACAATCCTTGAAGATGACTCAGCTGAGCTGGTTTCTGGAGGAGAAAATGGATTAGTAAATGTGTCACTATCAAACACTGCAACTTCTTCATTTGTTTCAACATTTGTAGAATTGATAGGTGAGTTTGTTGCTTCAATGTTTGGTGAAGTACTTGGAGAGGGAGCATCTTTATCAATGGAAGTAGAAGAAGAAGCCTCGGTTGTATCTGGTGGAGGTAGATTTGCGCAAGAATTCAGGGTTAGATTTACAGCACTTGGAGGTTTGGAAGCTATTCATCAACATTGGCTTAAAACAGCAAATCCCAGTCATTCTTTGTAGGTGGTTTAGCTGATGTTGACGTAGCCTAGTTAAGCACGAGTCATGAACTAATTTTTCCAAAAGTCAAACCTTAAAGATCGGGTCCTGAACCTTGTTTTTGAAGCCATCTGAGTAAGTTCATCAAATTATATGTTCATTGTTTCCATTATTTTTCTGGTCCTTCTGTTGTAGATTCGGTACGCCTTCTTGGATGGTGAATAGCCGATTAAGATTCCAATATCTGCTTTTGGCAGAAGTTTCCCAAGATCCTCAAAATCGTTTGTTGGATAATAAAGAGCACCAAAAAGGTAAAGATACTTGAGTTTTGGTTTGTGATCTCTGAGCAGTTTATATGGAGTCTTATTGTAATGGATACGGATTATGGAGCGGTTTTGAGTGTAACATGCAGTAGCTATAACTTTAGCCCATAGAAATAGCGGAGATTTAGAGAAAATAAGCATGGTCCTTGCAACCTCTACCAACGTACGGTTACACCTTTTAACTAAATAGTTTTTTTGTGTGTACGTGTAGTGGATGGATTAATGAGTAATTCCAAACCTCTTCTGTATAATTTCGTGGAATCTGATTGAGAAAATCTGTGACGTTTCTGTACGAAGATATTTCCTGTAGCATTAAGGCCTGGCTTGAGCTTGCTTCAATAATTTGATATAATTTCTGAAGCTACATCTTTGTTCTCAAAATTTTAACCAAGTAAAACGATAATAATCATCAATGATGACAAGAATATATCTTTTTTTTATACTTTCTACCCGCATCGGTCTACACAAATTCATATGCAGCATTTGAAGTTTCTCATTTGTACTTAGTTTCGGCTTGTGTGGATGAAATTCCTTCTAGCTTTTTCCCATTTGACATGCCAAACACAAATGATAGTGTACTTCAACTTGGGTAGCCCTTTGACGAGACCTTGTTTAGCAAGCTAATTGATGGTATAGAAGTTTAAGTGAGAGAGACGACGGTGCCATAACCAAGATTTTGTATTTGAAGCTTTAGAGAGTAGACAAATTGGAGAAGGACTTCATTCATATTCCGCCATTGATATTGTATAATGTTTAGAACCACAGAGAAACCTGATAGTAGGATCACACAATTCTAAAGTTCCTTACAAACAAGTGTGTTTTCTGAAAGCTACTTCGAGATCCGAATCACAAAATTGCCCAACGGAGAATTGATTATGACCAAGTCCTTCAACGTAGTAAACACATGAAATAAGAATATTTCCCATTTGTAGATCTCCATATCCCATTATAGCTGTAAAATGATCCTTGCCAAATCAGACCATTTCGATAAACTTGGAAACAAAATTGATGAGCTTATCACGGTGTCCAGTCAAAGAAAAATTTCTACAATCTACACAAAAAGAAAAAAGAAAAACATATTTACAAAAGGGTGGATTCCTAAATTTTGATTGGGTTCCGGATTTTTTGTGAACCTAAGTGACTCCTAGATAGTCGAACTTCCAAGGTGGAAGCTCTTCATCCTAAATAATTCCCTCAAATCCAAAATCATGTAAATTAAATGGATGACATTCTATATTTACCATGTATTTAGAGAGTGATCTGGGCATTTGGCCTATTATAAGACTTTGTTTTGGACACTGACTAACCAGAATTATAGTGGTTGTTAAGATATGTCCAGGAGGAACAACTATGACAGACGTGTCATTAGAAGAAGAAGGGGGCACAGTTTTCCTACCAAGTTAAATATCCTACCAGTGGGTATCCATTTAAGTCCTACAGTTTTAAAGATCCATCCTGTTGGTTTCCATTCACTTTTAACTTTTTGTTTTGCAGATTTAGCCACTTTACGTTTTTGCATTTTCTTAAGATATTAAACAACACAAGCATCATGATTTACAGAAAACAAACATTCATTACAAGATAAGCAAATAGTGTCAGAATTCTTTGACAAAGCAACATTCTTATCATTCGCATTACAATCTAAAACATGATTATTTTTATTAGCACTAGACTTAAACTTCCTATGGTGGGCTTCTACTTTATTCTTCATGCTTCTACTTGATGGTTGCGGGATCCTATCATTCTTTGTATTGCTCTTAGGCTTTGATCCGCTAGCATTAGTAGAGCTTACTCTTCCTATAGAAGGCAACATAGTGTTGTTAGTCTTTATAGTGTTTTGCTTTACTGCATGCTTTTGTATGATTGTTTGAATTGTCTATTTCATTCTAGATGCATCTACGTAACGGCTTATTTTTCTTTCTATGGTATGTATGCGGGAGCTCTTTTTTCATTTCCCGCTTTGAGTGAAAGGGCTATGAAAGGTACTAAACATACAATAACAGTTCTTGAATTCGACTCAGGCAACTTAGAGCATGGACCTATATGTTTGTCTAAGGTTTAATGCTCTAACTTCTTCTAATAATTCATGTAGTGTTGCTACGTGCTCCTTAGTGACTTTCAGATAATCACGATGTATAACTTTATTATTCTTAAAGCACGCATTGATTGGTTCAGTCTCAATCTAAAGCACACTTGGGCCAAGAACTTTTGTACATTTTTCAATTATCTTGTTGGTAGTCAAGTGTGAAGTGACTGATTTTATTAAATCATTTTTCTTAACAACTTTAGGAATAACCTTTGATTTAGGAAGCAGAGTTACTGAATAAAGTTTAGTTCCTGAAGTTGAAGGTCTAGAAAGCTTAGTATTCACACTTGTACCATTATGATTCATTTGTGGTTCAGAAAATTTTCCTTTAAAATGTGGTCTTAACTTGTTATTTTCAAAAATCTGATCATTAAGGTTTTGTTGCAAAGAGTCAGTTTGAAGTTTCATTTTTGCCCGTGTCTGCCTGATTGAATCATACAGCTTCTTATATTATAACTTAATATGTCTCGTTACTTAACTAAAGGAAGAAACTTGAAAGCTAGAGGGACACGTTTATATTCGATTTTCGGAATTCCTATAATCAAAATAGGTATTACACTGAGTCTTTTGGCTATTTTTGAGTAAAAGATATTTAAACTTATTGATTACGTTGTAACTTGTCTTGCAATGACACTTTTAGATAATTTATCTCAAACCTTTGATATGATTGATTTAACCAAAAAAACTGTTTATTTTGTTTCAGGATCATTAATAATCATTGTTCTTTGTGATTTTGAAAGCAATATCAAGAATATGTTGTTATTTCCTAAGTTTTGCAAACTCTTTTCTTAATTCACACAATGTTTTGTTTGATTCTTGAAGAACTAACAGCACAATGTCAAGACTTTCACTTTCCACAATTCTATCAACTTTAATAACGAACGCAAGTTAGTGCACTAATATCACTAGGTCTTCCAAGTGTCAGAATGTAGTTGAGTAAACGGTTTTTCTTTTTCAATTTCAAAAATTTTCTTGCCACAGAACATTGATTCAACCTCGTCTTCCATTTTTTCAAAATTTCGTTCATTTTTAACCTTTGTATAAAATCCCTTTTTAAAAGTTTGAATAGTTTCGTTTAGGTTTTCAGAAAATGGTATGACATCTTTTTTAAAAGCACCTTTTATATCCGATTGCTCCCAACTACCAATCTCATGAGGAGACAGCGTAGTTCTTCTCTTGATGCATTCATCGAACTTAGTGAGAAGATCTCGTGCTTTGTTCAGATTCCTGAGAACTTAACTAGTTGATGGGAGTTTTTTGGGAAAAACTTTGGGTTTTGAAACAGTTACAGGAGGACTTGGTATTGAGGACCAATATAATTGTTCTGCTGACAATTGTGTTTGTGGAACAAAAAACTCATAGAGTTTGTTTAATTTGGAGTAATCAATCGGTTTAGTATTAACAACAGTTTGTTTTTCAAGCATTTTCAACCGACTCTCTTCAACAAGTATCAAAGTTTCCTTAGAATCACTCACAGATACAGGATTACGTTTATCAATCAACACATTTCCATTATATAATGCAGGTTGTTGCCGTCGAGCTTGAGAAAGATACAAAGGATTTTGATTACCAAGATCTGTCTTATGTGTTTCATCATAAAAAATTTGGGGTTTGATTAGCATATGCATAGTTTGAGCAGATTGACCAACTTTAAAAACAATGGTTTCAAGTTCCTTTTTTGTTTTTTCCAAATCTACTATTTCAGTTATGTTCTTTTCATACCTTTTAGACGAATCTTGTTTGATTGTTTCAAAAGTCTTCTTTAGAAAAGCAATGTGATTATTTAAATCCTTCATTTGTGTTTGTTTAGAAAAAAACTTGTTTTTCAAAATCAGCTACTTTTCTATTATGATCATTAATGGTTGTGTATAATTCATGACTTAGATATGCTTCTTGTTCAGAATGGCCATCTTTAACTGCATATTCTAAAAGTCTGACTCTGTCTTTGTATCATTCAGGCTCGCTGATTAATGATTCATTCACACTTTTTATCTCTTGATTTACCATGTTACATTTTTCTACTTGAGATTTCATTTGTTCAATTACAGACAACATCATATCATTCTTTTGTATAGGAGCAGGAACATAGTTATCTTTATTGTTTCCAATAGTAAGCATATAATCAGTATAAGATATAACATTTTTGTTACCCATAAGCTCATCATATGACTTATTATTGGATACAATGTTTTCAATATATCCCAGCTCTTGTATATTATAATTATGATATCAGAATCATGATAGGTGTCGTAATGACGTACCTCAGAGTATATGTCAGAATCATAACGTAGTTCAACCGTGTCATCATTGAGAGAACCAACATGTAACAATCCACATTTTTACGTCATTTTACGTCAATAAATATTCAACTATTTATTTTAAACTTTTACGCGTTTACTTTTTTTCGATCGTTTAGTTAAATCGCGTAAACTAAAAATCATCATTCAATAAATGGACATCAAACAAATAAAAATTTACGTCAAGCAAGTGTTATATAATTATTACGAGGATAATTTATAACTTTTCATATTTTATTTTTATTGGTTACGTAAAACGTTTATGTTTCGCAATAAAATACATTTAAGCATACACGGAAGCACCAATACCCATCTATACTTTAACAAATACCTACTATTATACCCAATACCCAAAATTTAAATCATATTACACTTATATTAAGCCGTGGCCGGTTCTACAAGTGATACCACACACAAATTAATCTTAAATCCCCACTAGCATCACTTCATACTAGTTAATAACCGACACAAGTACACCTTAAGCTCCATTTCTCCATAAATTAGCAAATCACCATGTCCTCTCCCTCTTTTAGCCGTGCCTCTCCTCCTAGGGAGGAGAGAGCACCTTACACATTGTACCTATACCACCTTTAAGTCCATGGTTTAGTTTAATACTTCTACTATAAAAGGAAGACTCAAGTAAGAATTATACACATACAATTCACTAGCAAGAAAAATGTTAGGAATATGAAATTCCTAAGAAAGTGTTGATCACTCCATAGATAATGATCGTTAGCGCGTTAAGTAATATTTAGAAACTTACATAGTTAGCCTTAGGAAAAAGCCCATGGACAAAGCCCATAAGCCCATCCATAGCCGGCCATTGTAAGTATATAAACACCTCTCCATGCCTTGGAGAGGTGGTTGGTTGTTCATTATTTCACACACATAATACAAGTTTCCTTTCATGTTTCTTTCTCTCTCTAAAATGTTCATCCAACCACTCTCTCTCTAAAACCACCTCTCTTTCTCTTTTCATGTATGTTATTTGATTGTTCTTCAATTGGTATCAAGAGCCATGAAGTGATTTGCTTAGTTTTTGTGTTTGATTATCTTGGTTCGTTATTTTTCTTTTTACACCGTACGCCTTAATCTTGTTCTTTCTTTGTTTTTGAAGCTTTTGTGTACACTAAAGGATCATTACCTTGGTAAATTCTATTTAGTATCTTTAGGATTATAGGTGGTACAGCTTAGATTCAGAAAACATATCTTTGTTCATCTTTTGTATTAAAAAGTACAAATCTTGATTTCAAAATTTTTGGCTTAAAAACCATAAAGTTTGCATTTTTAAGGTACCTATAGGCTTAGTAATACTAGTTGTACAAGAAAATTTAGGAAAAAAATCAATCAAAAATGTGTCTTTTTGTGTTTTTAAAAGTTTGAGTTTCGTACTAGTTGCAACCGAATTAGCAGTTTCTTTGGTAACCGAATTAGCAGTTTCTTTGGTAACCGAATTAGCAGCACCAAATTAGCAGTTTCTTTGGTAACCTAATTAGCAGTACTGAATTAGCAGTTTCTTTGGTAACCAAATTAGCAACACCGAATTAGCAGTTATTTGGCAACCGAATTAGCAGCAACTGAATTAGCAGTTATTTGGCAACCGAATTAGCAGTTTTAATTGACCACCTAATTTGTAATTTTCATTTAGACACTGAATTTGCAACTAAAGTTCAAACACATAAATTTGTTAACAAAATTATACTGACTTGTAAATTCCCATGAAAAATTCACTTGTTTTCTCGGTTTTGTCAAGAATTGTAAAATCCTATGTAGTTTTCACGACTTAAAACACATAAAAGACAACACCTTCAAACACAATTTCTTTCAATCACCGTTCGATCAAATAGTAATCTTTTAACATACAAATTTCTCAATGACGACCCTTGCTGACAAAGCGATTCTTTTAGGTGCTGACAATCGTCCACCTATGTTGGAAAAAGATATGTACGATTCTTAGAAAAGCATAATGGAGCTATACATGCATGAATAGACAACTTGGCGCATGATTCTTGAATCGTTAAAATAGTCCACTCATTTGTAGTACGATTGAGGTAGAACTGGAGTGACTAGACCAATGAAATACTATGAGTTCTCTGCTACGGATGCAATTCAAGTGGTGTTGTGGGTCAAAGCAACAAATATTCATTCTCCAAAGGTTTACCACACTGAGGGGTCTATGCACTTGTTAGCAATTATCGAATCGCCAAGGAACTTTGGAAGAATTCAACTTCTCATGCAAGAACTTCATTGACAAAACAGGAAAGAGAGTGTAAACTATATGATGAATTCGATAAGTTTGCTTATAAAGAGGGGTGTAAAACACTACGGATTTCTACTTAAGATTTTCATGCTACTTAATGGACATTGAACATTCTACAATGTGAAAACAATTTCAAGTGATCACCAAGTTTTGAATTACTCTTCCTCTAGTTGGAGATATTTATGACCGATGTCAAACTGGTCGGACTTGCAAACAACTAATATTGATCACTTCATGCTTATTTGGGAACAACACGATATTTCATTGGCAATGAAGTTCGTTTAATCCATGAATGCAACTCAGATCCACTTGCTTTGGTTGCAACCCATCAGATCCTAGTCTCCTTATCAAACTCATTAGAACTCATACCAAAACTCTTAATTTTAACCATAAGTTTCACTATATCAATCTCCACAGTATGGATCACCTTATCAGTCTCAACAATACTCAATCAATCAATCATCAACACCTCTTTCAATTCACTTATCCATCCAGATGATTTATCAATCATCAGTTCACCGTATGTTTTATTCACCACATCATCCATCCCCTCAATGGAATATGCTCCCACTTATTAACCAACAAACAACAAACCTGAATTTCCCCAACTCTAGACTCTTGTCTAAATGTTCTAGTGTTCAAGCAAGGTGACGCATCCCATTGAAGCCATCAACCACATGATTGTCATTCTGTCAGTTGTCGTCACATTCTTGCTATCCTAATAACCAAAACCAGCAGAGGAATTCTGTCAAACCCTAGGCAACAAGCTACCATTAATGATGGAAGAGTGACTTCACAACCAGTACAGGGGAGATAAATTTCTTTTGCTATGTGTACCACTAGGACCTACACTCCAGGAGCAAGTGGAAGCAATTCTACTGGGAAACAAAGGACTGTTATTTGTTACAACTACAAAGGGGAAGGACACATGTCCAAACAGTGCACTAAACCTAAAAGGAAACAGGATGATTCATGGTTTAAGGATAAAGTGTTGCTGGTATAAGCTCAAGCAAATGGTCAAATTCTACATGAGAACTAGCATTTTTGGCAGATCCAAGAACTGTAGAAGGTCAAGCTACACAGACTGTCATTAACTCACAATGCTGCTTATCAAGCCGATGATTTAGATGCATATGACTCTGATTGTGATGAACTCAATACTGCCAAAGTTGCTCTCATGGCGAATTTATCTCATTATGGTTCAGATGCTCTCGCTGAGGTACACAATCCTGATAATGTGGATAACAATATGATTAATCAAGGTGTGCAGGTGATGTCGTCTTCTGAACAGTTGAATGTTGTGAATCATTCAAAGACTGAAATAACCAGTGATAGCAATATCATTCCTTATTCTCAGTATGTGACAGAATCACAACAGGCAGCTGTTTAGAATTCTAACTCATCTGTACACAGAATGCATGAAATATTATCTGTGATTAATAATTAAAAAAATCAAGATAAGAATTTGTACCAAGATAATCTGGACAATAAAGTGTCAATGATACTTTAACTGCTGAGCTTGAAGATATAAAGAACAAGTTTAAAGTTCTTGAAATAAGGACAAAATGTCTGATTTAAAAAGTATAAGATAATGTTTCAGATTACATGTGAACAGTCTCGTCGAGATTGATCATCTTAAACAAAAATCTCTTTCTGAACATTTAAAAAGATAAGGAATCTTTAATGCAAAACCGTTACTCTTCTCAAAAATGATTTTTACGAAAGATGAATCTAGAAATATTGATAGAGAAATTGCTTTAGAAAAGAAGATCAAACAGCTAGATAATATTGTTTATAAAAGAGATCAATCAGCACAAACTGTTCATATGTTGACGAAACCATAGTTTTTCTATGATCATACCACTAAACAAGCTCTAGGTTTTCAAAATCCTTTCTATCTGAAGAAAGCTCAGTAGTGGAACCAAAGCTTTATGATGGTAATGTCATTAAGAATTCTCATGCTATTGTGATTACTGACTCCAAAGAGACCCTTATGCTTGCTGAAGAGAGTCATTCAAAAATGCTATTAAAACAACAGGATCCAATGGTTTTAGAAAAGAAAGTTAATACCACACCAGTTGATTATGTTGTTCTCAACCAACTTTCTCACGATTTTGAAAAACGATTTGTTCCACAAATAAATTATTTGTTTGAACCAAGCCTTTTGGTCTCAGAATTCTATGAATTCTTTAGATCCTAGTCCTTCTTGTAGAACCACCAAAGTCAAGGTTCTAAAAGAACTTCCTAAAGTCAGCATGGTAAATACGAGTTTGAAGAAACTCAAACACCATCTTGCTGATTTTGATGTGGTTGTCAAATAAAGAACCACGGCTCAAAGCTTATCAAATGAGGGATCGTGGGGGTTTTTAACATACAAAAGCTTGTTTTAGGGATGAAATAATTCTATTTGTAAAAGCACTGAAGACTTATTTAATACATTCGATCAATATTTGATTGATGAACTTTCTGAAGTCCAAAATGTCTTTCATTAAATGGAACAGGCTATGAAACAACATCGTTTAGAGTAAAAAAACGTTTGAAGTTCAAATGAATCATAGTTTTAATAATGAAAACGACGACTCTTGGAACAAGTCATCAACAAAGATATAGTGAACATCATTATGAATTCTTCTAAGGATAATGCTTATGTGAATGTGCATGAATGTGAAAAGTGTCTCCAACTTAAGACTGAGCTTCTCAACAAAAAGGATTTCATTGAAAATAAGACTTACGATAAACTGTTTAGAAGTTTTACCACTCTTGAAAAACATTGCATCTCTTTAGAAGTTGATACTCAACTTAATCAGAAAATTTTTCAAAGAGACAATTCTGTTTCAAATCAAAGTGCTCTAAAATTTTGATCAATATTTTGAATTAAATGAATTGAAAGCTTAGTCCCAAGAGAAAGACACAGTAATAAAGAAGTTGAAAGAGAGAATTAAATCTTTAAATGGAAATCTGAATAAGGATAAGGTCAAGAAGGACATAGAAGAGATTGAAACGTTAAATATTGAACTAGATCATAGGGTGTCAAAGCTTATTGCTGAGAATGAACATTTGAAACAGACCTATAAGTAACTTTATGACTCGATCAAACCAACATGAATCAAATCAATAAGATCAATGTGATGCTGTAGTTAGTCAAGTCAATTCAAAAGTCTGTAGAAATCTCTGATTTAAATGTCTTCAGGAAAAAGATTTGGTCATTACAGCTCTCAAGAATGTATTAAGAAAACTTAAAGGAAAGGATTTAGCTGATACTATTGTTACTAAACGCCCTAGATAGTTAAACAATAGGTTAGCTCACTCTGACTACCTTAGGCACACTCAGGAACAAGCTGCAATTCTTAGGGAAATAGTAGAACAAGGAAAATCACAAAATCCTCTAAATAATTCCTTAGACTCTGCTTGTAAGTATACAAAACAAATTCAGGAGTTGCTTATAATAATTCGACAAAACCTTGCCTTTCAGCATCAACAATTTATATCCTTTTTCAGTGATAATTTATGGGTTGTGACCCAAAGAACAAAAACAAAGGAGTTAGATTCACTGAGCTGTCACTATCTCAGGAAACACAAAACAAAAACAGCTTCTCATCAACCTAGTTTTCTAACAAACCTATGTTGTCTTTTACAGAAGTAAAACCGTCTACTAGTGCTAGCGGATCACAGACTTTAGGCAATACAAAGAAAGATAAGATTCAGCAAACACCAAGTAGTACTTAGAAGAATAAAGTAGAAGCCCACCCTAGGACAGTTAAATCTAGTTTGAAAAATAAGAATTGTTTAACATTTAAAAGAAAAGGAATCTTTATTGCAAACGGTTACAATTCTTAAAAATGATTTTAAGAAAGAAGAATCTAGAAAGTTAAATCTAGTTTGAAAAATGAAGATCATGTTGTTGCACCTAAAGGAATTGCTCATGTGCAACATTCCAAGCTTAATGCTAATTCTGAACTTAAAAAACAAAGAAAGAGAAAAGTTTGGAAACCAACAGGAAAGATGTTTACCACTGTTGGATATATTTGGAGACCTACTGGTCGGACCTTCACTATCGTAGGAAATGCGTGCCCTTTAACTAGGATTACCACTACTACTAAAGCGCCTCTTAGGAAACCAGTTGTTCTAGATAATGAAACATCTAAACCTGCTGTAACATTGGTCTATTCACGGAAACATAGGAACTCTAAAACTAATGTTCCTGTTAGCAAATCTAAGGTTCTTCAATCTGTATCTGCTAACAAAAAGGAACCCAGTAAATCTTAGGGATCCATAATTTCCGATGTTCCATCTTCCTCTCTTAATGAATGCAGGTCGTCCAAATTATCCTCTGGTATTTGGACTCTGGCTGCTCCAAGCATATGACCGGAGATCGCTCTCAGCTCACCAATTTCGTCAACAAATTTTTAGGTACAGTCAAATTCGGAAATGATCATGTGGCAAAGATTTTAGGATATGGTGATTATCAGATTAGGAATGTTACGATATCAAGGGTTTACTATGTGGAAGGACTTGGACACAACTTATTCTCCGTTGGGCAGTTTTGTGATTCGAACCTTGAGGTTGCTTTTCGTCAACACACCTGCTTCATTCGTAATTTAGAAGGTGTTGATTTATTGACTGGATCTTGAGGCAACAATCTGTATACTCTGTCTCTTGGAGACATGATGGCGTCCTCTCCCATATGTCTCTTGTCAAAGGCCTCAAAGACTAAGTCCTGGCTATGGCACCGACGTTTGTCTCATCTAAACTTTGGTGCAATCAACCATTTAGCTAGACATGGTCTTGTTCGAGGTCTCCCTAAGCTTAAATTTGAAAAGGACCATACAAACCTAAATCTGAAGACACCAATCAAGAAAAACTCTATCTGTTACACATGGATCTTTGTGGACTAATGCGTGTCGCAAGTGTTAATGGAAAGAAGTACATCCTCGTCATCGTCGATGATTATTCACGATTCACATGGGTTAAGTTCTTAAGGTCAAAAGATGAAGCTCCAGATTTCATAACCAAGTTTCTTAAGATGATCCAACTGCGGTTGAGAGTACCTGTTCGACGCATCAAAACAGATAATGGAACTGAATTTTTTAATCAAACGTTGCGTGAATATTATGAGAAGATTGGTATCTCTCATGAAACATTTGTAGCTTGCTCTTCACAGCAAAATGGTGTCATTGAAAGACGGAATCGTACGCTAATTAAAGCTGCTCGCACAATGTTGATTTATGCAAAAGCTTCGTTATTTCTATGGGCTGAAGCAGTGGCTACCGCATGTTACACCTAAAATCGTTCCATCATAAGCCTTCGTTACGACAAAACACCATATGAGCTTTTACATGACAAACTTCACGACTTATCTTTCTTCCATGTATTTGGTGCACTCTGCTATCCAACGAATGATAGTGAGAATTTAGGCAAGTTACAACTAAAGGCTGATATTGGTATTTTCATTGGTTTTGTACCCATGAAGAAAGCATTTCGAATTTACAGAACACAGCAGTTCAGGACCCACACTTCATGAGATGACTCCTGCAATAATCAGTTCAGGACTCGTGCCAAACCCTCCTCCTTCACCACTGTTTGTACCACCTTCGAGAACTGACTGGGATATGTTGTTTCAATCGTTGTTCGATGAATTACTCAATCCCCCACCTAGTGTTGATCAATTAAACTAAGTTAAGCAGGAGAAACTCAGCAGTACTAACAACAGTACTAACAGTATTAACTATCAGTACTAACTTGGAGTTAGTACTGCTAGCATTTGATAGTAGTACTGCTAGCTTTATAACAAAAACACAATGGAACCAAGAAATAAGCAAATAGGCTAAAACAGATATTTAACTACCCCTGATAAGCACTCATGCATAAGAATAAGCAACTAGAATAAACTAAAAGGGCAAATAAACTAAAAAGCTACAAACTGATAAACTATTAAAATTGCTTTGAAAAGGCGAATAAGCTTAAATAAGCTCTACTAAAGACAATAAACAAAAATGGGCTTAATCTACTCTAAAAAGCTAAGGAATCTAATAGAGCAGAAATAAAAGCTAATGAGCCATAATGAACCAACATACTACCAGATTTTAACTACCAGTACTAACAGGAGTTTAGTACTGCTAGCTTTGAGTTAGTACTGCTAGCTTAAAATTCCTAAAGTGAAACCACATAACTAACTAGGGTTAGACTGTTATTTTCCAAACACCCCTTGAAGTTTTCAAAAATCATTTGCTTTTTTTATTTTAAACGATTTGTGACCTAATTCTGTTACAAAAAAGATTATCAAGTAAACCAACATAAGACACTTATCTAAGCAGACTTTAATAAAAAATAAGACTTTAAATAACTAAATAATCTAACAGTATAACTAAACATATACCATACTAACTAAATAGTACAACAAACTATTTTCAAACTAACAACTAAGCAAGATAAGCACTAAACATCATGATAAAGCATAAATAAGCAAAGATAGGTAACTAATAAGCACTATAAGCAGTTCTGCAGTAAATAAGAAAAAAAAAGAGAGACTTACAACACCCTTGCTTAAAACAGGGTTAAACAAAGAATCTACAAGCTCTAGTAGTGTCCATAAGCCCATCCAGAACTGGCTTATCATCCATAAGCTGTGGTATATTTAAGTGTGGACCTTTTATATTTTGATTTTTTTTATTAACTTCTTAAGTTCACTTAATTAAAGTGGCTTATAAATAAGCTGTATTGAGAGCTTTTTGAACACAAAACAACACAATTAAGAAGCTTAAACCTTGGAATTGTAAATTAACTTAAAAACTCAAATTTGTATTAAAACTTGAAAGTGTTACAAAGCTGAAAGTAAAAGCTGTAAAATGACTTTAAAACTAAAAATAAGCTATGTTATATTAAAAATTAAGCTAAG
The DNA here is from genome assembly GCA_026074375.1 of Tanacetum coccineum. NCBI lineage: Eukaryota > Viridiplantae > Streptophyta > Magnoliopsida > Asterales > Asteraceae > Tanacetum > Tanacetum coccineum. The sequence continues at coordinate 19,120 of BQNB010034742.1, forward strand.
ATAATCAAAAGATGCCTCAAGGCTTACAAAAGCTCCATTATAGCCGAAGTCTTCTCTTCTTGATGTGCAGCTTGTGTTTTTTCTTGTGAGAGACTTCATGAGTTATTTAGTTGTGTTGAGGGACTTGATAAAAGTAATCTCAGCCATTCAATCTTCTTGTGCTTCTTTTTTGAGTCATCTAAGCCATCGAAATCACTTGGAAATGGTGAAGGATTGCTCACATGGCAATAATCAAGCTAGGGGAGATAGTGGAGAGGGGAAATGTTTTATCAGGGTGTTAAATGGTTTGCAGGGTAAAAGAAGGTGAAGGGAACCCGTGAGTGGTTCTTTGTTGGGCGGGAAAAATGGTTTTGGGTAAGTTGGCAGCTTTGGTCCCTTATCTCATATAACTTCATTGTAAACTTTGCCCTTTATGATACAACTTTAGGGGTTTGGCAGAACTGGCCCCTAAAGTTATACTTCACTCGGTTTCCAATTTCAGCCCTTGTCTTCTTTCTTGAGGTAATACAACTTGAGGTTTGGCAATTTTAGTCCCTTAAGTTGTATTTTCTTTACTTGGTTGACTTTTGACTTTGTCGGGGTTGACTTTCCTGTTGACTTTTTGACTTTGGCTTCGATTTGACTTTGTCTTTTCCATTCCGTGCTCGGTTTTGTCCGTTTGGCTTTCTTTTTGTCATTTTCTTGAATATCCGTTTCCTGCATAATTCAAATGCAAAACATACAAATACAATGTATTTTTGGTACGTTTTTAGTCTTTTAAGTCCGTTTTTAATGGAAAATGGTATGTGTAATTAAGCATATACCAAAATCCCCCATACTAAGGTATTGCCGTGTCCTCACGCAATGTTATGAAGTAAACACTCAAGAAACCAAGAATCTTAATCCCCCTCGACTAATAACCTCGAAAAGTAGCTAAGTGTTCGTCAAGGGGAACTAAAGAATCAATAGCTTCGACAAGTCCCGTTTTCACCATTTTTTAATGAACACTAACTCCCCTAAATATTTTTAGATTTTCTTTTTATTTCTTAACTAACATGTTTGATCTTTCTTATTTAATCAACACTGGATCATAGAATGAGAAGCGCCCATAGAATAATCTACGAATGTCCTGACGGATAAATTCATCGTCCCCGATTTTTTCATATCCCAACAAGCGTAAAAACGAAATCACCGTTAAGTACAAGTAAAGATGCTAACACTACTTATAACTATAACTTGTCAACTTTTCGCTCCCAACAATTATTCAATTAGAGTGGTTGTGCTTAATTTTAAGTTAAATTTAGATCGACAATTTAGAAAGTAGTATAGTTTATATGCATAACGATATTTCTGAAGAAATTTAGGGAAAAGACTAGATCACCCACCAACCAGCATATTCTCGATAGATCCCAGTCGAGTTCGACTTAGGTTATCAGGTTGAGACCCCACAGGAGAATGTTCGCAATGTAATAGCGGGATACTCCACCATTTTAGGCCGAATTTCTTAGATTTGCCGCTAAATAAACAATACTACTCAAAGCACGCAAACTTCAAAAATTTAATGGTCTGATTGGTGAGACTATTCCATGTAGCGACCTTTCTTCTCGGAACGTCCCAGCCTCATCAGCTAAGTGCCTAGGTTTTTGACACCCCACGGAGAATACTTAATCGAAATAATCTACCGACGGCAAGCAACAACTTTTGAAGCCTTAAAGCAAGTTATTCTTAGTTCAAAATTATACTTGAGTTTAGAAAAAGAAATCTTAACCATTAAATTTCCATTTATTGCTATATACTATACTACCGTCATCATTTACATGACTACAACATCGGCCACGCCTCCGACAAGATGTAGTGACTTAGTCTGACGACGGTTTCTTATTGATGACACTTACGAATGCACTTTGGCATTTATTATCTCACTATGGGCCTTGTTTTGAAGACTGCAACATCGGTTGTGAGCCGGCAAGATGCAGTAAACCTTTATCAGCCCACAGTTTATATTATTTATTTTTTTATTTTTTTATTTTTTTTTTATTTTTTTTATTTTTATTTTTTTTGCAACATATTTTCCGTAATAGAGAAAATTACGTTTTAGAAACTCAAGTATAAAGCTGAACTAAGATGAATATTTTCGTTTCCGAAAGAGCTTCTTTTTAGAAAATGTCGGTTTAAAGTTAAAGCAAAATTAAGCACGTTTATTAGTCAGGTTAAGAGCTTCTGGGAGAAAAAGCGACAAGTTACACCTATAAGCTTTTAAGATTTCCAAATAATCCTTGCTTAGCATCCTACTTGTAAACAACACTATCATTTTTCGTTCTTCGCAAATTTAAAATTCCTAATAAAAGGACTGCGAATGCTTAGCCTAATAAACTTTCGTTTATTAAATGGTTAAGGGACAAAGCTAGGGCTCAACACGCCCGATCGAGTCAAAATTTATTCTCATTCTACCCATTGGGAAAGTCAAAACTGTGACAAAACACTTATTTTATTTTTGAAAATTTTTAAATTTTTTCATTTTTTTGGTATTTTTGCAAAAATTTTGGTGGTAAAAACGGGATTACGTGACAACAACGGCTGCAGGCAAAAATCAAATCGAAGATCCCCCCATACTAGAACTAAACATCGTCCTCGATGTTTTGAAAGGGGTACCTACGTAAATCTAAGGCCGTTTATTAAGTGTGCCAAAAGATAAAACGTTAGTCGATTAGATTTGGATACTGGATTCCCAAAATGAAGCTGAGGATGTGAACTGCGAGCACGAGAGTCTTCACAATCCGGGAAATCCTGGACATACAAAACACACAAAACACGGACAAAACACGGGTAATGGAAGATGTAAGCCTCCTCACACAAAAACACTTATTCATTACTACATAATACTACTACTGATAAGCATGGGGTGCCTCCCACGAAGCGCTTGTTTAAGGTCGCTATGCTTGACCCGTCCCCAAATTTATTGGTCCATAAGGAACTTCTGAAGATCCGGGACTACCAATTATGGTACGTCCCCTCCAAAGTAGTGCTTCAAACGATGACCATTCACTTTGAAATTTGGTATGGAGTTTTGGGATAACTCGACAGTGCCATATGGAAAAACCTGGGTTACAGTGAATGGTCCACTCCAGCGGGGTTACAGTGAATGGTCTACTCCAGCGGGTCTTAAGCTTGCCCGAGAAAATCTTTAATTAAGTTAAAAGAGGTGGACTCGATCACCGACGAGTTGAAAAAACGCAAAAAGGGGTTTTTGATCTTGGACGTCATGGATTCTTTTGTTTTCTCTTTATAGATCAAAGAGTTTTATTGGCATGATCACGAAGTTATTTGCTCATTGAGTTGAACCTTTCGGTGATCGCCCTGCTGGTCACTAGTCAAAGTTTGCATGTTTTATAGCCCAATAGGCTTTGTGCTCGAGCTAAATCGGAAGATGACAATGCCTTTCAGTACAGAGCCTTGTATTAGAGTACACCCGATGGGTGTTTTGTAAGCTGGGCGGAAGCCAATGTGCGGTCATCCTAGTTTATCCGACCTAAAAGGCACGGTTTTCGCCTATGGTCCTTTCATGATTTCTTTTCTAAGCCTCGATTAGATACCACAACTCAGGCCCACTTGTTTGTGGGTGATACAGCGTCATGGCGAGACAATGAGTGACCTTCAGTATTTAAGCCATGACTTTGCAACAACGGGCATTGCAATAAATAGGTTCCATGAATCACTTATGATTGCACGAGGAGCACCAAATCTGGCAAAGAGAGATTTGAGAAATTCGCAAACAACTAGGGCATCATTGGTGGGGAGCGCTTTTGCTGTCGACCATTGCGACCAAGTAATCGACGGCACGGTATAATTGTGTTCCATCAGAGATGTCGGGAACTGCCCATGAAGTCAAATGCCCAACGTTAAAGATTCACAAACTTGGATGGATTTTGAGGATCTCATATGTTGTGAAATTTTTTCCTTGACGCTGGCTAGAGTCGCAGCTTTTAAACCACTCGTGCGGAATCTTTGTAAATAGTTGTCAAAAGAAACCGGCACCATCCAAAAACCTTTTTGGCGGTGAGATTTGCACCTTGATCGGTCCCCCCGTGGGGTCAATTGTGGGCAAAGATCTTTGAGGTTGTCGAGAGTTCCTTGCCGTGCCACACACCGCGGATCACTTGGATTCCGCACATATTTTATAATCAAGAAGGGGTCGTCCAATATGTAGTGTTTGACGTCTTTTGAAAACTTTCTTTTTGCTGAGAGACATTCCTTTGATCACAAATTTCCCCCGCATGGTAGTTTGTAAAATCGGCAAACCATGGGGCATTATCATTCCACGAAAGGTAACCTTACCCAAGTGTCTCGAGAGGAAATGTTGCGCGTAATTTCCTGTTTCTCCGAGCTCTCTTTGATGGGATTTTCAAGTCTAGAAGGTGGTCAGCGGCTCAGAGGTTTTCTGCTCCTTTTTTATCCGGTTGACAACATATTATATTCTTGGAGCTGCAGAATCCATCCAGAGCAATCCTTGGTAACTTAGCATCCTCGCTTAGCAATAGAAGATTTACTTGAGAGCCGAGTGGTCCCGTATTCACTATGTTTTAGGACAGACACGGTATGGCCGCGGAATTTCTTCGTATAGCAAAACACTACGGCAAGTAATTCTTTTTCTCGTTGTAGTTGTATGTGACTGAGCTCGGTCATGGTTTTGGTGCTTAGTGTTCGGCTGGAAGAGCTTGGTCTTTACGTTGCACCTAGGATGCCCCAAGGCAAAATCACTGGCATTCACACATGATTTTCAAAGGCATAAGTCCCATTGGGAGCAACTAGAATTGGAGCCTGGGTTAACTTCATCTTTAGGGCGTCTCAAATGCTTCAATGCATTCTTCAGAGCGAGATGATAAATGAAGTGTCTTTTTCAAGGTGGTGGTTCTATAGGCCCGAGCGATTTTGGAAAATCGGAATAAAATTGTCGGTAGAATCCGCATGACCGAGGAAAACTCCGAATTACCCTTCACGGTCGTAGTTGGAGGCCAATTTTGCTATGACATTAAACTTTCGCCTTATCAACCTCAAATCCCGAACTTAGAAATCTTTTGGCCTCAAGGACTTTGCCTTCCTTAACCATAAAGTGGCAACTTTTACCAATTTTAGCACAGATTGTGTCTTCACACTTTGGAGCATTGTGTCTAAAGAGGAAAGCAAGAGGTGAATGAATCACCGAAAACCGAGAAATCAATCCAAGAAGACTTTCTTGGTCGTTTCTTTCAATCTTATCGTGAATGATTGCAAAATACTCCTTTGGTCGTGCCAGTGCATTGATAACCAAAAGGCATGCGACGATTGGCAAATTGTCTGGTAAGGGCAGGTGAAGGTAGTCTTTTCTTATCAATTAGGTCAATCGGGATCTGAAAATAGCAGAGAATCCGTCTAATAGCAATAGTACTCATTTCGGCTAATCTTTCAAGCATACTGATCCATTAATGAACGGGGAAATAGTCTTTACAGAGTTGCATCGTGTGAGTTTTCCGGTAGTCGACTCAAAGTCGCCATCCTCCGTAACCAACCTAGTGGGTATTATACTCATTTTTCTTCATTTTTTACACGGTTTGCCTCCCTGCTTAGGACAATGAACCGGGGCTTAAAGGGACTGTCCGAGATAGGATAAATTAACCCTGCATCAAGAGTTTAATAACTCTCTTGCTTAATAACCTCATGGATTTTGGGGTTCACCCTTCTTTGATGTTGAAATACAGGTTTGGCATTTTCCTCCATCAAAATCTTATGGGTGCAAAACTGTGGATCTATCCCCTTAATATTAGAAATTTTCCAAGCTATGGCATGTTTATGTGACTTAAGAACCCTTGCTCAGGGGGGTTTTTATCCTCATCTTTCAAGTTTTAGCGATTATGATGGGTAATTTGTCTCCAGAAACGCATACTCAAGATGGGATGGTAAGTCTTTGAGTACTAGGTCGGGTGGATCTTTACATGAAGATTTAATCTTTTCAGGCACATTAATTTCACAAACTGGTGACGGAGGGAGATTTGGGTCACTATTGATCACACTTAACATTCCCTTTTTTTTTTTTTTTTAAAGGTAAACAGTATCCCCTCAGGAATCATAGATGCCGTCAACCACCCGGTGGTATTGAATAAGTGTTCAAGAAAGGACATCGATCTCTTCCATTAGAAAATCCTTCCTCCGAAATGAGGTGAAAGCTGGAGGCCGAGTAATTGATCATAAGGTCGAGAGGGGAAGTGGGATTGCCACTTTCAAAAATTTCAAGTACTTTTTGAACGTACTCTTCACAAGTAATGTCAATAACATCGACTCGGTTAACCGATTCAATGATATTGTAGGAGAAAGTCTTAGTATCACCAACTTTTGAAAAAGTTTACGGGGGATTGGTCCTTCATGTCTATGGGTCTTTTTTCCCCCCCTTCTTGGTTCACCGTGAACATCTATCAAGGTACGTGCCGTTCTCAAGAAAGGTCTTCCTAGAATTAGGGGAAACCGAGGATCGGCAACGTAATCAACGACCACAAAATCGGCAGGAAAGAAGAACGTTCCAACTATCACGAAAACATCCTCGGCGATGCCGGTTGGTTGTAGAAATTCGTTAAGTTCGGCATGTTCAATATCATTGGGTTTTGGCTAAAGCATGGGGTGATTTAGTTCCTTTCCAATGGAGGAGGCATTGGTTGATGCTTGCACCTGAGGATCGGCCAAGGTGCTAAGCATTCATTCATCTTTGGAAAATCATACGGTATAAGAAATCTACCGGGGTCTCTAAGTTTCTCGGGAAACTTTTTTAGGATAACTGCCGAGCAATTCTCATTTACCGATGTCTTTGTCAACTCAATTATCTTATCTTTGTCATTGAGGAGTTTTCTAAACATTGGTGCAAATTTGGGCATGTGTATGAGAGCGTCCGTAAAACTTAGCTCAAAATGGAGATTCCGAAAAATCTCCATAAATTTTGAAGCTAGAAGATCAGTACTTTTTCACGGAGCCTTCTCGTTGTTGGCCCTTGAAGATAAGCAAGTTAGTTAGTCTTTGAGGCTACAAAGGGCTCGCCAATTTGGTCATTAGTTTGGACCACCGGAGGTTGGATGTTTTCGGTGCTTGGTTGCACCATATCCTTTGTCACCTCGGGTTCATTTTCCATTTCCTTAGGAAGAGAAGAAATTGAAGGTGAAATTTGAGGTCCATTATAGGAAACACCACTTCGGGTGGTGATTGCTTTCCACATACCTTCTCGGTTAGCAATGGTGTTGCTTGGAGAGAATCGAGCCCGAAGTAGAAACTGGTATAACTATTCTCGAATTTGGTAGTCTGTTATATTAGTCATTTGGTTCTTTTTGTTTTGAATGTTTTGCAATCCCCCCCCCCCCCCACCCCCCCCCCCCCCCCCCCCCCCCCCACCCCCCCCCCCCCCACCCCCCCCCCCCCCCCCCCCCCCCCCCCCCCCCCCCCCCCCCCCCCCCCCCCCCCCCCCCCCCCCCCCCCCCCCCCCCCCCCCCCCCCCCCTCCGCATCGTAGCTTTGAGTAGCTTTCAAAATCAGCCTTTGACACACCATGTGCCCGAGGAGATGGAGCATGGTAAGACGAAGCTTGGTAAGCTGGTGGTTGATTAACCGGGGGTCGAAAAATTGGGCTCTGGTTGTAGTTATTCCCCCGATTCTGGTTGTGTAAGGGTTGATTTTCTCATGATTTTTGTTGAATGGGAGGAAAACGGAGGTCGAATACTGATTTGCAACCATCGGAGGTCGGTAACCGGTATTCCCTTGGTTGTAGTTAACTGCGGCGGCTTGTGACACGTACTCTTGAATATTGTCACGATAAACGTTGCCATCGGTGGCGGGATAATTTCGGTGAGAATGAGCACCACCGCAAGTTACACAACTTTCCTCGACCGCTTTTACGGTAGCGGGAGCTTGGGATTGGTTTTTCTTATCAAGAAGCAATGCTCTAACCATATCTTTAAGTTCAGCAACATCGGATGAAACTGCGGGGGTAGAAGAGCTCGTACTCACTTTTGCAACAATGGCCTTGCTTCGTGATTGATGAACTTTGGACTTGCTCTCGATGATTTTTAGGCATTCTCGAGGCATTTTATCCAGAAAGTTACCACCCGCGGCGGAGTTCAATGAATCTTGATCATTCGAGTTCAAGGCATTATAGAATGTATCGAGTTGATGCAATTCTGAAAACCCATGATGCGGGCATGCCCGAAGAAGATCATTGAATCGATCCCATGCTTCATAAAACGATTCGTCAAATCTTTGTTGAAACCTCGTGATCTCATTACGAAGATTTGTCGTCTTGGAGGGAGGAAAAAATTGGTTGATGAATTTCGAAACAAGATCATCCAAGTAAAGCGATCGAGGGGGTTCTTTTTCAGCCACTAAATCGGGCTGCCCCTCGAGGGAAAACTGGAATAAGAATAAGCTTATACGACGTACTCGGGACGTTTGGGAACTTTATCGTAGAAGTGATCTTGTGAAATTTCGGAATGTGCGCATGGACGGGTCATCCTTTCTTGTCCAAAATATTGGTTATTTTTTGAACCAGAGTAAGCAAATCTAGCTTGAGCTCAAGTTGTCCGCGGTGATTGCGGAACAACGTTTGCATCCTGTAACCCTCGGTGGGTGCTCTTGGAGCATTTCCGCCATAGTACGATTATAGCCATCGTAACTACGGGAGGGGTTCTTGATTCATTAGGTTTTCAGATCTAATGTTACAACCAAAAGTCGGTGTGAATTTGTGTTGTCGAACGTCCTACGGGTTGTGACACGAGTGACGCATGCAACTAAATGAAGAAAATTTTACTAATTTTTTTGTTTTTTCAATAATCTATTCACAATTTATCTTAACGGACAACGAGACAAGACAACTTCAACCAAATAATCGACTTACTTCACGGTAGCTCTCCAAATGAAAAATGCACAAGTGAGCGGAGGAGTAGGAAAGCGTGAAGCTATTAAAATCCTTTCCCCTTTCGGGTCGTAGTTCCTCGAACAACCCTCCTTCTATACCCACCTATAGCTTGTTAATCAAATCGAGGTGTGCCGTACGTCGGAAAGGTCTCAAATGGAAAGTTTTTGATCTTTTGTTCGGGAACTTATTGATGGATAATACTTCAATGGAAAGTATTATATGTTGGTGTTCTTTTACCAACTTGGTGAATTTATTATTTCTTTTTATGGAAAATCTTTTTTTTTCTTTTTTTTGTACTTTTTTATTTATTTATATGATAATTATACTAATAAAAGAAAATGAAAAATATTTTTGTGTTTTTTATATTTTTATAAAATAGAAGAAATATTCACAAATTAAAACACAATTTGTCAAACGTTACGATAATCGTTTCACAGCCTCCTCGGCAACGGCGCCAAAATTTGATTCGTTCAATATTATATATATATAATATAGGCAAACAATCAACCAAATACCCTTAGCTAGGGATTGGTTAAGAATTCACAAATAGAATCAATATATATCCGGAAGTTTGATTTCCCGGGTCGTTATGTCCCAACGAGGTGTGCAATAGAGAATCGGATGACGAATTGATAATCGATGTTTAAATATGACAAGATTATGATAGATTTTCTATTACTACAAGTAAAAATGCAAAATCAAGCAAAAGAAAACCTAAAACGAAAGCAATTTAACTTAAATCCTAAAACGGTGACGTAAAAACGTGAGCTAAAAACCTAAATTATCTAATTTTAACCCTAATGTAAATTATTTACTTTACATGAGCTAAAAATGACTAAATATGAAGAATAAATAAAAACTAGAACAAAAACGGAGGTGTTTTGAGCTAAAAAAACATGATAAGAACGAGAACGGGATCGAATCCGTTCTTTAAAAATGAAAAGTTGTAAAACGGACCCTATGAAAACACTAACTCCACCTCCGTCCCACATTAAGTGTCCACTTGACTTTGTCAATGTTTTTTTCTTCAACTTTGAACCTTAATGATTTCTTCTTATGTTATATGATACTTGATGCAAGATATATGAATGGATAGAGTTTTGAATATATTTTTCGTTGGTAGAATTTTCGTTCAATATTATATCACAAACAAAAATATTTATGGTCAAAGTTGAGGAAAAAAGACTTAAAAGATTCCATTATGGACACTTAATATGGGACAGAGGGAGTAATATTTTTCCTAAAAACTATGTAATAAAAGAAAATTTTAGAAAAAAGATTTATATTTTTCTGATTAATATTTTAATTTTTATGAATTTTCTAAGTTTTTAATAAAAATTAATTATAAAAAATACTAACTGTTTATAAAAAAATCTAAAAAAATTACACAAATTAGCTAAGGTTGAATGATCCTATGAAAAATGTGATGTTCCAAACAGCTTTCGCAATTAAGCTGCGAATAGCAAAAACTGCTTATGGCTGTTTGGGCCAAAAATGTTATATAATTAATGTGTGATAAACACTACTCTCCGGCTGAGCTATTTAGCACAGCGGTAGAGTCGTGTGTGTTGTTGAGGGTGCGGTTGCAGGTTCGAGTCTTGGGGCTCTTTCTTTTTGACTTGCTACGTAACATTTTTTTGATTTATTTTATTTTAGAAACCTCTTAAAAAATTAAGCATGAGTATTTTATAAAATGTAACAACTATTTTTTGAAACCCTTCTTAATAGCTAGAAATTTGCTAAAAAGAACAGACAGTTTGCTTATTATGGTTTAAGCTGAAATGGGCTTGTTTCTTTTTAGATTTTAAGCACAATTAAGCTAAAGCGGAAAAGTTTAGGGAAATTCAATCACAGGGAATAAAGACAAGCCATAAGCAGCCAGGGACAATTAGTATGCAAAAATGAACATCAAAGATAAGCAGAAATTGCTTATAAATCAGCAGTACTAATCTTTCTCTGCTTGTTTTAGAAAAGGGGAATAAGAAAAAAAAAGCCAAAAATTAAGCACAGTTAAATTCATAAATTACACTAATTAAGCACTTAAGATTAATGGAATCGAAGAAAAACAAACAGGAAAGCTCAAATAAGCTATTTCAGCACCAGGGGAGAATATTAAGCCCAAAAAACCTATGATGGGCTTTTCAAACTTAATTATAAGCTGTCAAATAGGAACTAAAGCCCAAGTGGCTTATACCCCTAACAAGCTAAACCAACAAGCTACATTTATCAACAAATGAAATTGATTTTGAAATACAAATAAGCTAAAAAAAAAGTCATCAAAAGGGCAGACTACACTATATTATAACTAGTAGGCTAAAGCCTAATCCTAGCTAAGGCATGAATTTTATAGCACATTTAGTAAACAGAGTTTAAAACAAGATAAGGCAGAGGAAATCTAACAGCTAATAAGCTAAAGCAATAAAGAAATAAGCCAAGTAAAAAGAGGCATAGAGCAGAAATAAGCATATAAGCTCATAACATGCCACTGCTTACAATACAGTCAATTAGGCCTACTTATGGCTTAAAAATAAGCCATCTATAGGTGTCCTTAGGGCTTAAGGCAACTAAGGCTTATAGAATGGCTTATGGTCTTCCTAAAAATGCCAAGAAAAATAAGTGTGACGAGGTAAAGCATATATAATTTAAGCTGTGGAAAATAGCTTCTAGCACCAGGGGAGATTTACAAAGGAAAAAGGAGCTAAAAGCTAGCTTATGAATAAGCTGGGCTAATAAGCTTAAAATTTTAAATTAAGTTAAAACAGATTGACACAAGCTCCTAATGAGTTTGTGCACAAAAAACTAGAAGCTAAAAAACTAGTTTACCATCTGATAAATTGACTTGAAATTTGGCAGTTTCACTTTAAAAACTAACAAACATTTGATATTTTTGGAAAGACACAAAGAAACCACAGGGACTTGATTATTGACTAAAGGCAGTATAGTGAACTTGAAAACACTTATTAACAACAAATTTAAACAGGCTGGATTAAAAGGACTTATGTTACTGTTTTATCAAAACAGTTTATAAGACATAAAAGAAAAATCTTAAAAACTAGCTTCTTAGATTAAAAACTTTGTGAAACAGGTTACATAGGCTTAGAACCACTAGCCAAAAGTGACCCAAAGACCCAAGTTAGTTTACACCCACTTTGACCCATTTTGTGGCCTTACCCCAAAACACTCCGCCTTAAGAAAATTCTCCCAGCTATTTAAACCTATAAAACATGAATTTTAAAACTTTTTTTCTACCACTTTGCATAACCAGGATAACTTTAGATCATAAGAACATAAACATGCAGATTTCATCAAGATGGGAGACCAAATGAAACTTGAACATAGGCAACAATTTCAAGAAAATGAACAAGATAAATTTTGCAAATAACTTTAAAATTTTATTAAAAAGGCAAAAGTTTACAAGTTATAAGATTCAGGAAAAAATGACAGAAATATAAAACTTGAAGCATTAAAAAAATTTAAAACTACTCCTTCCGTTTTTTTTCTTCAATGTGCTTCTTCTCTTTTATAGCTGCCAAGAATGTGTTTGTTGTGCTTTCTTTGTGAGAGGCTTCAGAGTCTCAATCGCAGCCCTAGAAATTGCTTTGGATCCCACTCCATAAATCTTGGCCTTTGATTAGTGTTTTGGCGCCCAAATTGAGCCACGGATTGCCAAGGTGGCAATAAAGGGTTTAGTGGAGAGGGGGTGAAGGTTTGATCCCTTGTGTAAGTATGTGAGATTGAGTGTTTTGGGGAGAGTGAAGAGGGTCACGGGCTTTGGGTTTTGGTTATGGTGGGATGGGTTAGGGTTTAACTGGGTTTAAAGGGTGCAGGGGTGAAGACTTTGGGGAATGGGCAACTATGGTCCCTCCACTTGCATAAGGTTATTGCGTGAATGGTCCTTGTGGTGTAATAGTTATAGGATGTTGGCAAAAATGGCCCTTGAGTCATATAAGGCTATTACATTGGTGGTCCTTGTGGGCTAACTGAGATAATAGCAATTGGGCTTTTCTATGGGCTTTGACTTTGGTTGACCAGGCTTGCATTTGGGCTTTATTTGCTTATAGATAAGCATATTGGGCTGATCCGGCCCAATAACTCGGGTACGGGTTGGCCCAATAAGATATTTATATCGTTGGCTTCGTTTTTTTCGCGCTCTTTTCAAATCCGTGCTTGGTTTTGTCCGGTTTGACTCGATTTTTGTCTTTTAGTTGATATCCAATACCTGCACAGTACAAACACAAAAACAAGCATATTTATGGCATTTTATGTACGTTTTTGGTCGTTTAGGGTCGATTTATTAGGTAAAAAGTATGTGTAATTACACACATACCAGTTACTTTAGGTTTTTGCGATTCTTAGTTTAAATTACTTCGTAGAGATTCCTTCTGGTGAAAGTAAGGTACACATCGAGGTTTTGTCAGTGTTGTGGGGAAATAGGCTACCAATTCCTGACGGCTCGCTATCGTTGTCTAGGTAGTTAAAAGACTACATAACTTGAAATTTGGCTAATAATAATAAGTTATGTAATAAACCGAAGCCGAAATAAGACCACTACCTCTTGCCGGCTCACAACCGATGTGGTAGTCGTTTAAAGAGTGGAGGTAATAATATTAAAAACTGCGGGCTCATAAAAGTTTACTGCCTCTTGCCGGCTCACAATCGATGTGGCAGTCTTCTAAAAAAGGCACATAGTAATAATCTGAGACTGATAAAAGTTTGCTGCATCTTGCCGGCTCACAACCGATGTTGCAGCCTTCTAAAAGGTCGAGGATCACCGATGTCAAAATAAGACTCCTGGACCATGGTCGGCTCGCATACCGATGTGGCAATTGTTTAAAGGACCGAGGTTTAATAATGTTTCGATAATAATAATAAAGCCAAATTTCGACTTCGAGGTTATCTAAAAAGGATAACCCCTAAATCGCACGAAATTAGAACCTTAATGTGGACCTTATTCTCACTATATCATCTCTTTAAGAAAGAATTTCAAACTAATAGTGGTCTAAACCGGGTTAATTTTATATGAATAAGAATTAAATTTATTTGTCACAAATACTAACAAAATCTTTAGAGGATTTAGGAATAAGGGAGCGGAAAGTAGCTATGCATCCACAATTAGCATTTATAAGTAGTGTTAGCATCTTAACTTATATTTAACAATGATTTCATTTTTAAACTTGGTTTAGGGCGGGTGAAAAATCAAGGATGATTAATTTATCCTTTTAGTATTTCTTGTTCCATGAAGTTATGATATGTATGAATGATAATAAATGCATACAAATGGTAAAACGGGGAGCTTTTCAAAACTAGTGATTTCTTAATCCCTTTAGATGAACACATAGCTACTTTTCGAGGTAATTAGTATAAGGGGGTGGAAATTTTTAGTTTTCTAAGATTGTATTTATGACATAGCGTGAGGACACAACAATAGTTTAGTATGGGGGATTTTGGTATGTGCTTAAATACACATACATTTTGCCTAATAAAACGAGTTAAAAAGACCAATAATGACCAATAAATACAGAAAAATGCATTCTATTCGTTTGTATTGTGAATTGTGTCTTGCAGGCAACGGATATTGCACAAAAGGACAAAAATAAAGCAAAACAGACAAAACCGAGCACGAGAATGGAAAGAGTACGAGAAATCGAAGCCGAAGGCGTATACATCTTTAATGGGCCAACCCGAACCCATTTTATTGGGCCAGGTCAGCCCATTAAGAATAGTAATTATAAAAACCCTAAAAAGCCTTAACACTTTAATCCATTTACAAACCAACAATCCAAATCCATTTCCTGTCCAAATCCAGGCCTAACCCAATCCCACACCATGGACCCAAGTCAAACTTGCAAACCTGCACTTTTATAAACATGGGTAAAACAAAATCACTGTTCATCTTTTTCATTTTTCCCTCCTAACACACAGAGCAAAATAACCAGGGTAAAATCCTCACTCTCCCATGCCCTCTCATATGCTTCTAGAAGCCTGACATTTGACGCACGCAGTGACGTTTTTTGGCAAGCCACGCTGGCAATCCTACATGTGTTGATTGGTAGATGGATGTGGCACATAATCCAAGGGCTCCAAATGATTGCTTGGGGATTGGACAAGATTAGAAGGATAGGATTGAAGGCTTACACGCTCACAGGGTTCTGGATCCTTCATCTGAGCACTATATTAGAAGATCTCCTCACACACAAATATGGCGTCTAGTTTTAGCTTATTTTAGTCTTGGTAGCTTAATTTTAGCTTATTGTTTAGTTTTAATGTATTTCTTCCTTTAAAAATCTTGTAAACGATTTCAATATTAATAAAAGCATCAGCTTATTTTATTTTTGTCTTTTAAATCTATTGTTACTTTATGAAATTCTGTTAAGCATGTGTTTTGAATATACTTAATAAGCTCAAAATAAGGTCTTTTTTACTTTATAAGCTAGCTTATATTCAGTTAAGCCTTCAAAAGCTTAACTAAAATTGTAATTTACCTTAAATCTCCCTCAAACTTACCTCAGCTTGATTTAGAAGATAAGCCAAAAAGGGAAAGGGTTACAGACCTTACTAGCTTATCTATGATAAGCTAGAGCTTGTAGACAAGCTCATTTGAGCATTTATGATCCTTGTTTGGCTAGGATCAAGGTACTTTCATTTTTCTCTTTTTAAAGTTTAATTCATGTTTTACCTATTGCTGCTTATTCTGTGCTTATTACTTGCTTATTGATGTTTAATTGTGCTTAATCTGTTCTCATATAGCTTATTGCATTTAGTTTATAACATTTCATAGTCTGATTTTAGTTTTTATGTGGTTTTGATTATATATGTTAAGAAAATCCAAAAAAGTAGTATATTAGTGTAGCTTATTATCTGTTGCTAATTCTTTCATAGTTTATGATTAATTGTCCTTATCATACTTAGATCTTAATCTATTTTAGCTTTTTACAACTTATTTAAAACTGTTTTAAGCTTAAATATGTTTTTAAACTTATTAAGGGGTGTTTGGCATAAGCAGTACTAACCTAGGTTAGTACTGTTTGATTGCCTTATGACCTTTAAACCAAGTTTGATAATCTTAAACTTAGCTTATAGATCAGCTTTTATAAGTTTTCAAAGGTTAAAGTTGCTTTTCAAGGTTTTATATTCCAATTGTTTAAATATGTGGTAATCTAGTTCATGATCAAGTTTATTTGTTTAGATTTTGACTAAGAGCTTATAGGTGTTGTTTTCTTGCTTGTTTTAGGCTCAAATGCAGTAGAAATAGTTTGGTTTAGTTATTGCATTTGTAAGTTGAATTAGTGTCACAATCTGTCTTAGTCTTTTAGTCTAATTTTCAAAACTTAAAATCTAGTTCTCAATTGCAAATTTAGGTTAGATTAAGGTTGATTAAAGGTCTTGTATGATATCATCTTTTACGCCCCGGATGATGATTCTTGGATTTGGCTAGTTTTTAGAGAGAGAAACATATGGAGAGATATTTTCTAGTGAGAGAGTATATGTGTTAAAGTGTAAAATGAATAATGACTAGCTCTCCTCTTCCAAAGTTGGAAGAGGATTTTATAGTTCTTACAATATACCAGGTATTAGTACCCGGCTTAATACCGAAAGTCATACGATTAACTATTAAACTACGAGCTATAATAAACAGTAAAATACACGGGGTGACCGAGTCTTTTTCTAATATCAAACAATCTCCCCCTAAGGGAGGTCACCCCTGAAAATACTAAACTTAATCACTTTAGTCTTTAGCTCATATACATTTGATATCTTGTACATTTGGGGTAGTGATCTTTTGATTCATCTTTGACTTGTCTTTGACTGTGATCTTGAGCTTTCTTGAGATCATCACCCAAACATAATCTTACATCATCTTGTAATGGTTCGCCATCTTGTGCACTTGTGAAGAAATACACGATATTAGAGTTTGCGGAAGCTTTGACACCTTTATGAGATCTTTCATAACTTCATAACAAGTGTAGATCGTGTCTGAGCATTCGGTTATTCACTTGAAATTTCTGGTACTGGGTATTTCCATCTCCATCTCCATCTTTAAATTATCCTGTAATGAAACAGTTAGCAATAAAGAGAAAATTGATTTGAAAAATCAGTCTAAGTGTTTCTTATGAAAATATTTTGT
The DNA here is from genome assembly GCA_026074375.1 of Tanacetum coccineum. Lineage (NCBI taxonomy): Eukaryota > Viridiplantae > Streptophyta > Magnoliopsida > Asterales > Asteraceae > Tanacetum > Tanacetum coccineum. Next base: position 36,146 of record BQNB010034742.1, read on the forward strand.
AACACTTCGAGAGTTTTAATTGTTTGTCAAATGATCAATAACCGTCAATTCTTATACTGGAACAAGTTTGATTCACGTAGAATCGCACCATCGTTTCTTTCCAGTTGACACAAGTTTGATTCTTGTAGAATCGCACAAGTCACCTACTAAGAGCTTGTTTGATGTTGGCTCTAGCAGGATTTCCATCTTCATTGTGAAAAACCTTCGTTTCACTCGGATGTTCTGGCAATATCACAAGGATAATGCGTAGGACTCTTAGGATAGACTTGTTTCCACAGTGTGTGAAAGACAAGAGAATTGGCAATGTGTCCTAACGAGATTAATTAATGATCTCTTGGCTCTAGACTCGATAGTGCATTTTGGTTTTAGTGATCGGAGGCTGGAGCTGACTGCCACCTTTTCAATATCAACTAACTCGGAGTGAGAAAGTCAATAGATTACGTGTTTAGTCTCCGTGAGAAATGAAACATAAATCTTTTAAGAGATTCTGAGTGGCTAGGGAGGGTTGTGCATTGCATCACTGGGTCCATGATGTCGGTCTTCAATGTCAGCAATCATCTTAGTGATTCTGGCAACATATGTATTGACCCGGTTTCTGCCTAAGTGTATGGAGGGCTTATTTCTTTACACCCTTTATCCTTACTATTCTTTTTAATTCTTCAACCCCTTCAGTGCTTACCGAGACTTCATGACTAGAACCTTGTTGGGTTTATTCCAGTACTAGCTCCATCTCAGTCGGCACTATTCCCTTATTCTCACTTTTTCTCCTTTTTTATGTCATACCTAAGGACTTCTACACTAACTAGTGGATTGTCCCTGGGCAGATCCCTCCGGTTCTGGCTGGATCATTGGAACTTGTACCTAACCTTACCAACCTTATATCTCCGATAATGTAAAATGCATGGTCAGTCTTTTGGTACAGTTCTCCTCTCCATAAAACCAATTGAAAAATTCAATTAAGGTACTTATGATATAAATATCAAAGCGTTTTGTACCTCGATTGTTTTTACTTTTCAGAAACGCTCCCCCTCAAAATGTGCATCGGTATTCGAAATTGTTTAGCACGTTTGGGCGGAGTATACACACGAGTCTTAATAATCACATTTTTATTATTCACATATTTTAATCACATTTTCTCCCCTTATCAAAAATTTTAAACCCTTTGACATTTTGGATATCAATTGATTTAAATATGTTAAAAAATTTGGAGAAAAATGTGCCAATTATTCACAAGTCGTGTATGAAACATATTAATGCTCCCCCTCAATCGTTGAGGGTCATAGATTATTCCTACACATAATCATCAAAAGATATACTACTTATTACTTATACTGTACAGGATATATTATTCACAATAAGATAATATTGACCTTAGTGTCGGAGTGACGATGTCACTCTGTTCTGCTGATCAGTCTGTAGTCAATATCTCTTAGTCGTCCACCGACAAAGCTTTCCAGACTTCGAAAGATTCTCCTGATCTTTAGTCTTCTCTCAATCACCTCGATAAAGTCTTCACTCCTTCTTTTGTCGTCTTCAGTCCATTTCCTATTCTCCATGCCCTTATTAAACTTGAATAGCTTGAAATCTTTAACCATGAAATCCAGCTTTTCTTTGATTCTTGTCAACGTTCCATCGCTAAACTTGTGCACCTCATATATATATATATATATATATATATAATATATATATATATATATATATACACTAAGGGGTCAAAACCAATTTTTGGCGCCGTTGCCGGGGAAGTGTGTATCGAATATCGCGTTGAAGCTTGAAGATTAGTGTTTTGAAGACCATTCCTCGTGAAGTTATCATTTAATTATTTTCTTTTATATAAAAACTAAAAAATACAAAAATATTTTATTTTTCTCGATTTATTTTGGTAGATTTATTAGAAAAAACCAAAAATACTTTTCCTAGAGAATTTAAAAAACCAATTTTTTTATAAAAAAAACAATAAAAACAACCGTTGTGTCACTTGTGAAATCGGCTTACTTTTAGCTTACAAACTTTAAGAGAGGTTTAAGGAGGGTTGATCCTACGAACTTCGACCCGAAAGGAGAAGGTTTTTAAAACGCTTCGCGCTTACCCGCTCCTCCGCTTCTTTGTGCGTTCTCTAAAGAGCTACCTTACACTTGTTTGATTATCGGTTGCAAAAATATTTTTCTTTTTCTTATTTTATTTTTAGTGCATGCGCACTCGCTCTTCATCGCATTTAATTGCCGAATCTTCCACGACTCCGAAACGTCGTAATCATAGACGTTCCAAGCAAAGAGTCGAACCGTTTTCTCTTGAAGAGACTCTCGTAGTTACGATGGCCGATCAACGTACTATGGCGGAATTACTCCGTGCACCCACCAAGGGTTATGCGGAGGCAATCGTAGTACCACCCATTCCCGCTGAGCATTTCGAGCTCAAGCATAGTCTAATCAATCTTGTAACTTCAAAACAATTCTTCGGTTTTAAGAAAGAAGATCCTCATGCTCATATTCGATATTTTAACAAGATTACTTCTACGTTGAAGTACAAAGATGTGCCCGAGACATCGATTAAGCTTATGCTTTTTCCATTTTCTATCGATGGTCCAGCCCGGATTTGGCTCGACAAAGAACCTTCTCGTTCTATTCTCACTTGGGACGATCTTGTGTCCAAGTTTATTAACCATTTCTTTCCTCCCTCAAAAACAACAAATCTCCGGAATGAAATTTCAAATTTTCAACAAAGGAATGACCCATTCAGAGTCTCAGGAGAATCTTGTCTTTCTTCTTCAGAGTATTGGACTGCACCAGTTGTTGAAATCCAGTATTCTTTGCATATGAGCGTTAATCGTTGTCCTCGGCTGAATCGCGAGACATGCCCTTGCATCAGAATTAGAATGTCCTCAGTAGATTGGTCATACGCACCATCACCTTATCAGTAGGCTCTTCAACTATATTCCTTTGCTGGTGCAGACTTACCATTTTAGAACCCCACATATGGATCTTTACCCTGGAGGATTCTTTGGTGGTGGGATGGCTTCATAGCCAGAATCATAACTCTCTTGTTTCTTCTCTTCTTTAGATGACTTACCCTGGTTTGATCCCACTGGAGGCCTTCATCTTCATCGTCCATCATCATCATCACCATCATGCTTTCTTATGGTCTTTAACCGTGTCTGCAACTTTCTTGGTCTATGGCATTTTCATCCTCTATACAATGCTTCCATGAGGGCCAATAATATAATCTATATTGGCAGGAATTTTCTTTTGCAGATTTGTTTCTTAGCATGGATTTGAAGAGAGCAACTCTCTAGATCAATTCTATCTAGTGCACTTTATCAGATCCGACTTGAGATTGTGTTCCCCTTTTGATATATAACTCTTCATTACTCTTTTTAGATTCTTGGTCTTTTTGCTTGACTCTAGAGCAAGCAGACACAGAGTATTTCTCAACTAAATCTCATGAGTCTTTTTCACGAGTCTTAAAGGAGAGCATCATCAATTTTGGTTCCTAGATACTTAATCAACCAACAGAGGAACTAGGATTGAATAGAAGCAAAAACATCATCAGAGTGATAAAACATCTTACTTTATACATATCTTGTTCGAATTTCGCGACTCTTAGCGAAGGGCGATGAATGGTGTGATTTCAGGGAATAAGCTGTGGAGATTTGCTGGAGGCTTCGGTGTGGGATTGGTGGATGTCGTAAGGTTGTAGGGATTTGTGTTGTTTGTTGCAAACTGGAGGGTGCTCAAAAATCTCCTCGTTATGAGATAGATTAAGAAATTGATTACGGATAATCAGAAGGCACAGAGAAGCCTTGACGATGTCAAAGTTCTCAGTATTTTTTGGTAGTCTCTGTAGTTCTTTTCAGCATCCTTTATCTCAGTGTCTGCATTTTTGTGCACGTTAATCCTGTACTTGTAAATATCGTCAGACACAGATTCAGTTTCTTCATGTCATCCTCACATCTGCAAAAATTTGATCTTCATCTGGAACCCCTGGTATCTCTCACCAGTTCCTCATCTGGAGCCACCCAGTCCAAGTTGTACCTCCCCTAACATCTCTAGCTATCCTTGAGAGCTTCATTAGTTAGCGGCCTCAATTATTCAGCGGAGTAAGAGTTTGAATACCCTTGGAGCTTCATGGTTGTTTCAGAAATAGCAATATCTGACTCGTCTTTTTCTCGTAGGATTGGGGACAGATTCTGAGACAATTCTTGGCATGATTGCATTGAACTTGGCTTGCTGCAGCTTCTTCTTCAGCTTCAGTTAAGCTGATAGATTTTCTAATTCCAAAGCTATGTATGGTTACAGAAAACGATGTGGTCAATCATTATCTGGTAGCTTCTTCTTAGACAATCCTTCACTTAAGGTTTTCTTTCTGATAAGAGGTTCTGGTTCAGATTCATCAGACACATCAACAGATTCTTCAGTGGGATCTGCAGTTGATATGTGTTTAATTACACATATTATTTACCTTGAAAAAACGAACCCAAAAGACCAAAAACATAGTAAAAATGGCAAAAATATACTGGTTTTGTGTTTTATTGTGTAAGGTAACGATATTAGAAAATGGACAAAAATCGAAGCAAAATAGACAAAGCCAAACACGGACACGAGAACGGAAGAGCACAAAAGAAGCCGGGGAATCAAGCCAAAGTCAAAAAGTCAAAGCTCTCAGTCAACTATGGGTCAACAAAAGTCAACCACAAAAAGACAAAACCCCAAAAAGTTCCAAATCAGTCCTTTAAGTTTTAGAAATTTACACAAATGGTCCTTGAAGTATAATGCGCCCTAAACCTATCAAAAACAACACCCGGATCAAAAGCCCAAAACCCTAAGCCCATAACACTTTTTATAAAAATCCAGGGGTAAATTGTGCCAACTCTGAAAGTTAATATACATTGAAAGTGAATTATATACGCACTTTTTAAAAGAGAAAGACTAAAGTTGCCATAAACCTAAAGTTTAAACCCTTTTCACTCCTTCAGTTAAAAGTTAAGCGGGAAAAGAAGTTACATTGTTCATCGTCTCCTCTGATTTACCCACAAGTTAAAACAAAGGGCAAAGCTAAATGGAGGGTTAAAGAAGGTAATTCAAGTACTCAAGTACACCTTGGCAGGTTAAAATGTAATCAAACACACCATATTGGCTAATCCCAACAAGGAATGACATGGTGGCAAATGAAGAAAGCACAAAATTGATGGGTTTTATACTGGATTTACTCACAATGAAAGCACAAGGTATCTCACAACGGATTGCCACGCTGGCTATCCGTGTGATTATCAAAGTGATCCAATGGCCAATATTGATTTTCCAATGATTAGAGGAATGTACGGATGAGATTAGCAGGAGCGTCTAACTAACTCAGGCTCCTAGAAACTTCCTTGGCTGCTATAAATAGCTCACACTCTCACACACACAAAGTGTCACACCCAGCCAAGGCGGAAACGCGAGGCGTAAACAACAATGGATATCATCACAACACATGGTGTCTATATAGAGACTACTAAAATGAATACTAAAGTAAAGCAAAGACACAAAGTGTCATAACAATACCCAAAACCTAATGGTGTCTTTATTAATGAGAAAGAGGTCTCGTTAATAAATGACATGCAAAACATAATCCATACAAGTCATGCAAACACAATTATTTAAAACAAAACGCATAAATAAACTCCAAGCATCCTACGATCTCTTCTAGCCACTTCGCTCTATCTTAGCACCATTAAGCTCACCTGAAAATGATGCTAAAATACGTCAACACAATGGTTGTGGTAATGGGATCCCATAGTACTTTACTAGCTTATCTTAGGATAAGCCAGTAGCAGTTTAATAAGCTCATTGAGACCCTTTAGATTCTGTTTAGCTGAAGCTCTAGTAAGTTCTCATTTAATTTCCTTTGTTCTTCAATATATAGCTTAATAATTGCTTATTAGTGTAGATCTGCTTATTTGCTTAATCTAGTTGCTTATTTGTGCTTATAATTATCTCTTTGTGCTTATTAGTTATAAATTTTCATCTGTTTTTAGCTTAGGTAGCTTAGCTCTTAAATTTTCATTACTTATCTTAAAAATCACTAAAAAGCCAAAAAAATAAGTAGCTTAGTCTTAAGAACTTTTGATTCAAGTCTTAATTAGATTGTGATATTTAGTATTAAGCCTAATTAAAAGCGAATTATTATCTGGGTAATAAGGTATTGTTAATTGAATAGATTTAATTTCATAACCAAATGTAAATCTGTCATTATAGGTTAAGTAAGTGTTTTGGTTTAGTCTTGTTTTTTGAACCACCATAATTCAAAGGAACCTTGAGATTTCTTTTGGATTAGTTAGATTATTACATACAATAATGGTGTTATAAATAGTAGATTTTAAAACATTAGTTTAAGTTTATGATCTTAGATTTTAGTGGCTTGTAATAGGTTTGCCTGTGCTATCCAGGGTAGATATCCCATTTTTTTTGTTTAAAGTCTAAAAGTTTTTTTTTTTAAGCTTTTTAGTCTGTAGTATTTTTTCTTTGTATTGTACAATTTGAATCGTCTAAGGACACTCAACATATCTGACCCCAACACTCCAGTTTTCTTTAGGAGTAGAGTTTGTATTAATCTCGCGATATATGGGGGGTCCAATTATGAAGGGGGGGGGGGGGGACGCTGGTATTTGACCAATACCCACCACCACCGATTGATTGGGAATTGGAACTTGACCAAAAAGGTCCCACCCGCATTAGTGAATTTTGGATGCTTTTTGAGCATATTGCCTCAGCAGAGTAACTTAGTTGTTTTACAGCTTACTTTTCTATTTCATTTAAGCTAGTTTTTTTGTAGGGCTTTTAAGATCTAAAAATCAGTAGGAATATTGATTTCACATAGTCTTATATAGGATAATAAACAATAGATGTTTTTTCGCCTTTCTAGCTTAATTTCTAATTTGCATTTGCCCTTAAAATTCATTAAAAACCTGAAAAAGCCAAAATCAGTAGTCTTTAATTACTTAGCTTTTAAAATATAGTGTTATTTAGCTTATAAGATTAATTTAATGGTTTGTAATTTATACTTAAATAAGTAGTAGTTTTAGTTGTTAATCTTCATAATCTGCCTTTGGCTTATTTGAGCATTTTTGAGCTTAAATTGTTTTTTGAACTTTTTTGAGCGTTTCCCTTGAGTTTTGCTACTTTGTTCATCAATTTTAGATAGCTTAAATTGTTTTTAGTTAGAATATCCTTTTCAAATTTAGCTTGTGGCATCATCTTTGAATGGATCTAGAACAACTTTTGTTTATAGATTTGAGCTTATAATAAAACTTATGTTGCAGAGTGATTTAAGCCAAAACTAGCAATAGTGAGCTTTCCTCACTTTCTGTTTTTCAGTAGATTCAAAGCTCTTAGAGAGCTTATATCTCACCTTCAGCTTATGTTGTTTTTAAAAAAAAATTGCTTAAAAATGTGTGATCTATAAGTTCCAACTTTTGGTTTTGAAAAATAAAATAAAAAATAAAAAAGGGTGTTGCCACTCTAGAACCGCGACTCTTGCATATATTCTAATGTTAACCAGTGTGCTTCAATATGCTCATCTGTTAACCCTCCTTTCAATATAAAATAATAGAGTCCTTTTTCTTTTTCTTTCTTATTAATAAGACGTAGTCATACCAGCTTATTTGTGTACTTTAAGTTAGTCTCATTTTTCCCTTTAATCTATGTTAGGTTTTAGATTTTTCCCTGAATATTTTCATAATATTTCTGATTAAGTATATAATTATGTGAATTCAATTTTACTTAGTGTTTTAAGTTCGAAAAATCATAAGAAAATAGAAAAATAACGTTTTAAAAAAACAAAAAAATAGGTTTTTTAGCATTAGATTAAATACTTATTAGGTTTATCATTACAGAAAAATCATTTTCAGCACTTTGAAGATTATAATTTTCATTTTTTTGAGCTTTCATTTTTAATTATAAAAATATGATATTAATTTTAAAGAATAGTTAGAAAATAGTATTTTCAGCACTTTTTATTTTACGGTCGTGAAAACGATTAATCCTCATTGCCACATATTAAATAGTATTCAAAATGATTACCACGACTGTACGATTTAGAATGTCCTAACAGATGTATTAAGCTTATGGATGTATCCTTATTCGCTCCGAGGGATCCTCTTACAACTTGGTCATCAGAAAGAACCACCAAATTCAATCTTGACTTGGGAGGATCTCGTTACCAAGTTCGTTAACCAATTTTTCCCTCCTTCAAAAACCACTCACTTAAAGAATAAAATTTCTCAATTTACAATAAAATTCGAGGAAACTTTTAGTGAAGCATGGGAACGATTTAAGGAGTTGCTTAGAGCATGCCCCCATCACGGATTTACGGAGTTAACTCAAGTTGATACCTTTTACAATGGTTTAAACGACAATGAACAAGACTCCTTAAATGCCGCTGACGATTGAAATCTTTTGAGATAAAACGACAAGGAGATGCTTAAAACATAATTTATAACAAATCAAAAGTACTTATATTCCGAACTAAGACCAAGCTTTGCTGATGTTTAAATGCTTACTTCTAAGTTAAAACGGATGAGATAATAGATAAACTTGCGTATCATACTTTAACCCTTAGTTCCGAGATGTTTCTAAAAAAGTTGACACTACCGCTTCGGTTAAAGAGTGAGGAATCTTGTGTTAATTGTTGGGTGCTCATTTCTTGGGTATAATTGTCCGTTCTACCCGACAACAATCAGGCGTAGTGTTAGTGCAACTACGGGTACTTAACAATCAAGCTAACCTTTATTTATGTCCAAATCGTGTTTAGTAATCAAATGGCACCACCATGTTTAGCTCCGGTGCAAAAAAAACTATGGACAAAATAGGTTTAAATCAAATCATGTACAAGGGAAATAACTTTAAATCGGGGAATAATTTTCATGGAAAACAAGGATTTTTCAAAACAAAAAAATCAATGCTCCAATTTACAAAACCAAGGATTTCAAACCAAGCGATTTTTTGTTCAAGTGCCCTAAAAAATCAAGTTCAACAGAGGAGATTTCAATATGATTTTTCGAGTTACAAGATGTAATAAAGATCAGATTTTAAGGAAACATGCAAAGTCAATCAATTCTTGAAAGGTAACCTTAAGAATAAATACAGAATAAGATAAAATCTCAACAAGTCGTCATGAAGAATCAACAAACCACATTTCAAAATAATTGCAAAACGTATTTGCAGATTGTTACAAAACCAATACACCACTTCGGTTACTCCTTCCGAGTAACACCATTCCAAACCCGAAGGGTAGATGAAATCAATCACTAATCGAATGGTGTTTGCTTATGAGGGACCCTCGATTCCTACTTAATCCATCTCCTAAAAAGTTTTGGAACGAGAAACCGAGGGAAACAACGGAGAAAGAGCAAACGAAATTTCCCAAGGAAGTACCGCGCTCAAATCCCACCTCCGGTTACCCCCATTTCTATTCCGGAACCTGATGTTCCGACGACTTTTCCTAAAACCATTCCCATTCCGGAATCCGATATTCTGAAGAGTTTACCTAAGCCAAATATTCCATATCCTTCACGACGTGATAATCAAAAATCCCATGACAAAGCTTCGAATGGAGAAGATCTTCCAAATCTTTCAAGATTTGCGCTTCGACATTAGTTTCTAAATTGCTATTTAGCTATTGATGCCAAGACTTTGGCTCCTAAGGGGGGGGGGAACGAATAAAGTTTTAGCTCATGAATAAGGAAAAGTTGCTTGAGTTAGCTAAGATTCCATTGAACGAGAATTGCTCGGCGAAGCATCCAAATCTCCCGAAAAGCTTGGAGAGTCCCAGCAAGTATCTTATATACATGTAATTCCCAGGAATAAGGTATGCCACGCCTTGGCCGATCTTGGTGCGAGCATAAATCTTATGCCTCTTTCTATCTGGAAAAAGCTTTCTCTACCTGAACTTACACCAACTCGGATGACTTTAGAGTTAGCAGACCGATCAATTACTTATCCTAAAGGACTCGCCGAAGATGTTTTTGTCAAAGTTGGGAAATTTCATTTTCCTACCGACTTTGTTGTTGTCGATTTCGAAGCTGATCCTCGAGTACCTCTCATACTTGGGAGATCCTTTTTGAGGACCGGTCGTGCTTTAATAGATGTTTATGGAGAGGAAATAACCCTTCGGGTTGATAGCGAAGCCGTCACTTTTAATCTAGATCAAACCACGAGATACTCCTCTACAAATGACAAGTCGGTAAACCGAATTGACATCATTGATGCAGTTTGTGAGGAGTATGCTCCGGAATTGCTAGGATTTCCTAATTCTTCGGGTGGCAATCCCACCCCGACGTCTGAGCCATTTACTTCCGAATTCATTTTGGAAGAAATTGAAGCTTATCTTAAGGATGATTCGATTTCACCGGAAATTGATCATGCCGATTGCAATCCGGAGGAAGATATTTGTTTGATTGAAAAATTGTTAAATAATGACCCGTTTCAACTTCCTCCGATGGACCTTAAACAAAGTGAAGTGACCGAGGCAAAATCTTCAATTGAAGAGCCTCCGGAATTAGAGTTAAAAGATTTGCATCTCACTTAGAATATGCTTTCTTGGAAGAAAACGATAAGTTACCAGTTATTATTACAAAAGGTTTAAAAAATGATGAAAAGGATGCTCTTTTAAAAGTGCTCAAATCTCACAAAGGGGCCATTGCTTGGAAAATCACCGACATCAAGGGTATCGACCCTCGTTTTTGTACCCACAAAATCTTGATGGAAGATGATTACAAACCTACGGTTCAAAGTCAAAGACGGGTTAACCCAAAAATTCATGAGGTAATAAAAAAAGAGGTCCTAAAACTTCTTGATGCCGGAATGATTTACCCGATCTCTGACAGCCCATGGGTTAGTCCAGTGCATTGTGTTCCCAAGAAATGTGGAATAACCGTCGTTGCTAATGAAGAAAATGAATTAATTTCGACACGTTTAGTTACCGGATGGAGAGTTTGTATCGACTATAGGAAATTAAATGAAGCGACTCGAAAAGATTATTTTCCATTATCGTTTATGGATCAGATGATTGAAAGATTAGTTGGGAATGAGCGGCTCCAGTAGAGCTATCTGGTTAGTTTGAGCCCAATTAAATTGTTATACCTCTTTTGGCCCAATAAGCCCATAAGCTCGTTTAGCTTTTTCCCAGCTTATTCCAATAAGCTGGTAACCCCAGCTTATTTTTCTTAGGATTGTTATTGTTCCAGCTATTTTTCAGATTTTTTTCAAAATTTTCCAAAATCATTTACTATTTTTAATCCTTTAATTTCTTTAAAACTGATTTTAATTCATAATAAATTATTAAAAAGTCAAAAAAATATAATTCTTTTTTTCAAAATTTTCTTTTATCATTTAGCACCTAGGAAAATTAGTTTTGCTTTCGTAGGGTTATTTTTGCAAATTTTGAGTTTTTAAAGAACGGGTTTCGGGTCCGGTTCTCGTTTTTATCTTTTAATCACTTTTAGTTTTCGTTTTTATTTTTTCTTTAATCTTTTTTTCATTTTAATCATAGAATTATAAAAACCAAATCCAAAAATCCTTAATCCATTCAATTCACGCGATCACAAACGTGTTCGATTTTCAACACGCACCTCGTTGGGAGAACGACCCGGGGGATTTTTGATTTTTCCTTTGGTCAAAAGGAATTTTCTTTGAATCTTTCGGAATACTTATCGTATTATAATTGAATTATAATCTTAAAATTATCCTTATATATTTATTATATTTATTATAATTTATATATACAAAAAGGCTAGTTTTAAAGGTTATCATTTTGGCGCCGTTGTCGGGGAGGTGTAATCGATTATCGTTTCGTTTGAAGATTAGTTTTTGAAGACCCTTCCCTTGTGAAGTTATTATTCCCGTTTGTGAATATTTTCATTATTAAAAATATATAAAAATAAAAAAAACTAACCAAAAATATTTTTCATTTTCTTTTATTAGTATTAGTATAAGATAAAAAAAATTCAAAAACATAAAAAAATTGTCCTAAATCAAGAAATAAAAATCCATCATCAATATAATGCTTGCATCTTGAGCATTATCATAATAAGTTCCCGAACAAAAGATTCAAAACTTGCCTTTGTGTCACTTGCGACGTACGACTCACCTTTAAAAGTTTAACAAACTCTAAGAGGGGTATAAGGAGGGTTGTTTCGAGGAACTACGACCCTAAAGGAGAAAGGTTTTTAATAGCTTCGCGCTTTCCTACTCCTCCGCTCCTTTGTGCGTTTTTCTTTTAAAGAGCTACCGTGAAGCTTGTCGATTATTGGTTTAAGTTATTCGATCTCGTTTTGTCCATTAAAATAAATTGTGAAATAAATTGAAAAAACCAAAAATATTTTTCTTTTAATCTTTTTAGTGCATGCGCACTCGTTCTTCTTCTAATCTCGTTGGTAATTCTTCTTCTAATCCAACCACTTCAAACCCGAAACGTCGTAATCGTAGACGTTCTAATCAAAGAGTCGAACCGTTCGCTCTTGAAGAATCACCCGTAGTTACGATGGCCGATCAACGTACTATGGCGGAATTGCTCCGTGCACCCACCGAGGGTTATGCGGAGGCAATCGTGGTTCCACTAATTCTTGCTGAGCATTTCGAGCTCAAGCATAGTCTCATTAATATGATGACTTCGGACCAATTCTTCGGACTTGAGAAAGACAATCCTCATGACCACATCCGTTGGTTCAACAAATAACTTCTACAATTAAATACAAGGATGTGCCGAATCATGCGATTAAGCTTATGCTTTTTCCTTTCTCTCTTGCGGGGGCAGCCCGCCGGTGGCTTGAAAAAGAACCCCCCCGTTCTATTACCACTTGGGATGATCTCGTGTCCAAATTCATTAATGAATTTTTCCCTCCCTCGAGAACGACAAACCTTCGAAATGAAATTTCTAATTTTCAACAAAAGTTTGATGAATCATTTCATGAGGCGTGGGACCGATACAAAGATCTCCTTCGTGCTTGTCCTCATCATGGTTTCACCGAATTGCACCAACTCGATACTTTCTATAATGCCTTGAACCCTTCCGACCAAGATTCCTTGAATTCCGCCGCCGGTGGCAATCTTTTGGAAAGAAGTACTCAAGATGTGTTGACGATTATCGAAAACAAATCCAAGGTCCGCAATTCACGAAACAAATCGGTTGTTTCTCAAGTGAAATCAAGTGATGGTAATTGTTCTTCCTCCGATATGGCCAAGCTTACTCATGTAGTAAATCAGCAAACGAGTGCTGTGACTACAGCCATGACGACTATTCTAAAACAATTTCAAGCAACCCCACCTCCAGCTTTCGTAAAAGCTGTTGAGGAGATTTGTGTTACTTGCAGTGGTCCTCATCCTTATTATCAGTGTCTCGCCGCCGATGGCAACACTTTCCCGGAGTATCGGGATAATATTCAAGGATACATTGCAGCAGCCGTAGGTAACTACAGTCAGGGTAATGCCGGTTATCGTCCTCTAGGTGTGGCTAATCAAACAAGACCACCGAGTTTTGTTCAACAAAATGGGCAAAATAATCAAAACCGTTTTAGCCAACCTCAAGGATATAACCAAGGAAACCATTTCAATCAAAGTCCAACTTATCAAGCTCCAATTCAACAAAATCAAAGTGTTCCGTTAAGTGAATTGGAGAAAATTAAGAAATTGAATGATGTTAATATGAAAGCCATGCAAGCTCAAATTAATAATGTGAAAAATGAGTTAAGGAATGAAATGGCACATGTTTAAACAACTTCACATCAATATCTCTTTTGCCGATTCTTTAATTCTAATCCCGAAATACCAAAAAATGCTTAAGTCTCTCCTTTCCAACAAGGAGAAACTTATTGAATTGGCAAACACACCTCTTAATGAAAATTGCTCAACGGTTATCCTAAAGAAGCTTCCCGAAAAGCTAGGTGACCCTGGGAAATTTCTCATTCCGTGTGGTTTTAGTGAGCTCAAGTGCAAGGCCCTAGCCGATCTAGGTGCTATCATAAACTTGATGCCACTCTTGGTGTGGAAAAAGTTAGGTTTACCCGAGCTTATTTCCACCCAAATGACTCTTGAACTTGCTAACCGTGATATTTGCATTCCTAAAGGAATTGCAAGAGATGTCTTTGTTCCGGTTGGAAAGTTCACATTTCAAGCTGACTTTGTCATTGTTGATTATGAAAGCGATCCGCGAGTCCCCCTCATTTTGGGAAGACCACTCTTACGGATCGCTCGTGCTTTGATTGACGTTCATGGAGAAGAAATGATTCTCCGGGACAAAAATGAAAACTAATCTTGAATATGAGACACGACACTTCAAGCTATTCAAACGAACCTCATCAAGAATCAATCAACATTATTGATGTCTACAATGTTTCACATGAGGAAATTCTTAAAGATTTGTTTGCAACAAATCATCCAAGTGGCAATCCCACTTCTTCTCTCACTTCTCATACCGACTTAACTTCACCAGAAGTTAATGATGATATCTTTGATCCGGAGGAAGACATTATTGAGAACTTGCTAAATCTTGATAAAACCAAAGATCTCCCTCCGTATCATGATAATCAATTAAGTGGCAATCCCACTCTGATTTCGAAACCCGAGACCAAGTCTTCTTCTTCTTCCCCCACACTTATTTCCCTCGAAGAAAGTGAGTTAATTTGGGAAGAATTCGAAGCTTATCTCGCAAGTGATTCATTTCCACCAGGAAATAGTAATCCTTCATCTCTTCTCCCTTCTTTTCATAATTCTTTAAGTGGCAGTACCACTTCTTCTTTACATAGTCTCCCGATTTCTGAGATTAGCGACTATTTTCTTAAGGAGTTCGCCGATGAACTCACTCACATCACATTTCCACCGGGAAATTATGATCTTTCCTTTGATGCTGAATCCGATCTTCGAGAAATAGAGTATCTGCTTAACCATGATCCTATCAAGGAAATGGATTCTATTCTCGAAGATTCGGTTGATGAAAATTTTCCCGATGACAATCTTGTTGATACCATTTCCGAGATGTTCACCGATGAACATGCTCTTGATTACTCATCCCCACCATTATAGGATGATTATGATGATAATCTTTTTGATCTTGAGACCGTTAATGAAGATACTTATGATGATCCATTTGACTCCAAGGAAGAGAAAATCAAAGATTCTAAAATCTTAATTGTAACACCCCCATTTTTACAATATAACAGCGGAAGATAATCTGGGGTATTACTTCATGGATACAACAATCATAATC